>LUFD01003425.1:34321-59518 GCA_003025255.1 Cordyceps pruinosa | reverse complement strand
TCTTTTTTTTTTTTTTTGGCTCCGGGAGGAGAAATAAGGCAATAGTACTGTGAACGTGTCAGGTCTTGAACAGTGGTTGTTACATGGGGCCGATTGGACAGGAGGGGAGATGAAAAGAGGCAGAGAGCCTTGGCCGGGTTGAATGGCTTGATGCTGGGGGCGAGCACTAAGCCCGGACCAGTCAGGGCGAGCGCAGGGTACCAGGTACTGAGGTAGGTACTTAGGTACCTACCTACCTACCTGGAAGGAAGGCGCCTTCGCGGTCAGATCAGCAGTGCCAACTGCACAAGGAGGTACCCAGTTCCGCCGGCCAAGAAACCGGCCGGATGCTCTCATGCTATTGCTAGGACGACGATTGTGCACTTCTAAGGTTTTTGGTTTTTGGGGGGGTCTTCTTTTTTTTCTTTTCTTTTTTTTTTCTTTTTTTTTTTGCTGTGATAACGAAACCACGCTCGGAATCGGCATTGCCATTCCATTTTCCATCTCCCTCACTTGCCCCCAGAACGGACACATTTATTATTGATGCAAGCTGCGACCAGGAGGGGCGAGGCCCCCCTTCCCTTCCGCGCGAGACGGAGCGGATCCTGGTCGAATAGTCAAAGAACGGGAACGAGGCCCGAAAAACTTGCCCAAAGAAGTTGATGCGACACCCGTCTCCAGCTTCAGCTCGCCTGAGGTGGTGCAGAGGTACCTCGAACATGCCAAAGTACCTCAGGGCAGGTATACTGTACCTGTACCTGGAGGTAATACCTCTACAGCGGGCTCCAACAGCGGGTCTGGTCGGTGCAAAATCGAGAAGAACCTGTTGTCGAGTGGTAGGGTTGATCTTATAGAAGTGTCAAAGGATGTAAACATGGGCATGTCAATGGGAAAAGACGGGGAACGGGAAGGGAGTCATCATTCAGGTGCAACGGGCGTCTGCAAGCACAGCAGAGCGACACGGGTGAATGACAACTAGGTGGTCCTGGAAGAACATAGGTTTTGATGACGCTCTGCAAAGCCACCGTTAATAAAAGGGTACCTCCAGGTCGGTAGGTAACTAGTACCTGGTAGTAAGTTAGACCTCAGCCACCAGCCATCGACCATCAACCTTCAAGCATCAGCCACCAGCCACAACCCAGCTCGCAACCAGCCCTGTCTCAGTGTCGGCCTCAACAAGACGCAAAAGGAAATCTAAACGGTCGGCCTATGCTTGTTTTCCTATCAACGCAATCTTTTGCCTCTCCGGTCAACCTCCGTATCACCTCTCCTCCCTCCCCCGCGCCACCTCATTCCCCTTCTTATCTCCAGCACCCGGCCTTCTTCCGCAACAGGCAGGCAATCGCGCGCAACGTTGCGTCACAAGCGTCACAAGTACCGAGTACAACCGCCTTGTTCATCATATGGTTATACTGCCCGTGCTACATGCGCCTCTGCTATCTGCGACATGGTTCATCTATCCTTCGTTATTAGTATTAATTAATCTAATTGCGCAGACCAAGTTTCAGCCCACGGAAAATCAGTTCCCCAAACTTACTACCCGACATCGTCACTCATCCTTCTCGCCCTCCTGCGGTCCCGCCGCATGCAACTATGCAACCACACCCAGCGATCGGAGCCACACATGCGCCATCGCCGCCATCATCAACCATGCGGTATAGTCCTTCTTCCACAACTCTCTAGCCCTGTCCCAAGTCTACCTACGAACCGCCGTAAACCACACACACGAGTCGGCTGCCTGACCTCAGACAATCCCCCTCCACTCCTCCTCATCTCATTCAGTGCAGTGTTGCTGAGATCCCCTCACTTGTTTCCCGCAACGCGTCCTTTTCTAAAAGCGTTGATTTTCATTACAGCGTCCTGATTCCTTTGCCCTCTTGCTGGCAACTATCCACCAGACCAACCGAATAAGCCGCGGCTAACCACATGGCCCCCTCCCTCTGGTCAAACCCAGCTGAAAGGCGGATCTACACGTTACCAACTTTATGCACTTTCGCTCACGCCATCTAATTCCCACTTCCACTTGGCCACCAGTGCACAAAATCCCATCATTGTCGTCGCAGACCCTCTTGTGGAGAAGCAGCCTGCGACTTCTGAGACACGAATCTCAAAGCGAACCTTTTATTGTAGAAAAAAAGGCAAGTTCGTGCCACGAGTTGAGGGCGAAAATCGCACTCCCAAGCCTGACCACCTTGTAGGCCGCTCTCCTCTCCGGACTTGCTCTGTCGCGTTCTTGTCTGCCCATTTCCCCAACTTACCTGCCAGGTTTCCGTGCCGGCTCGCAAGCATGACCTCAGGCGCCTCAGCGAGGCCTCCCCGCCCCAATACGCTCCGTATTTTACCTTGTCGGGGCAACCGGTGCAAGGCTCCCGGCCTACACACCACCACGCTCTCCGTGGCAATGCATGCAGCCCGATCGTGGCCTCGCCATTGGGCAGCCCTCTTGCCCCCTGTGCTTGGACAACTATAAAATGCCGCTCTTATAAGCCAACAAATATTCTGCTCCTCGGTGCAACCATGACCCATGGATCCTGTTCTATCAGCCGGTCAAGACAGAGAAACATGCGTCCTCCTCTCGTCTTCTCTGCCATTGCAGCCCAATCTATATTCGTGAAGCCGAAATTGGCGATCGCTTCCTCCTCACCGCCACCTGCTGCTACACCAAACGACGAGGCGGCCACTTGGCTGTTCTAGATCCTGCGCCCAATCTAGAAGCCCAAAAAATACACGCCCAAGCTGAACAGGGCTGAGTACACTCTCAACGCACGCAGTAGCAAATGAGAAGCTACATTGGCTGCAATAGGTAATATCGGGGCTCAGCTCCACGGGGGCTGTCTAGCATCCGAAACCTTGACGCCGTCTCTCGCCTACATTTGGCTTGCCCTGTTCATGCATCCTTCTGCACCAAGCTTCGGGCGGCAATATTCTTTTACTGCAATGCCGAGCGTGGTGAATTGCGTCGCAATACACGGCCATATGCCGCTGTCCACGAAGTATTTACCTATTTTTTGTGCGACTATCTTGGATGGCAGGGCTTCCCACCAAAATAATATACCTGTAAGTGCAAGCACACCGCCGCCATCAGTAATCCTAAAAACCTGATAACCAGACCATGGTCGCTATCGCACTTGAATGACTGTCTTATCCTATGAGCATAATAATGCAAAAACTAATGTATTATATTATTTATATCACGTTTCGCAGTGGCAGTTCCGCGGTGCCTCTTCACCTTCCCAAAGTCTGCCAGCTGCTCCTCGCTTCCAGCCGCTGCAGATTGATCAATTGTGCAGGAGCTGTAAGCCACAATGCGTTATTAGGAGCTTTGATCGGTTTGCACGTGAAACTGCATGCTGATCGTATGGCTTTCTTGTGGGTTGGGTTGGTAGAAGAATATGATCCGGCGTTGGTACATATCTTGTGACCAGGCATGAGCGTAGCCCATTCAAGACAACCAAAAAAAACCCGACAATGTCCCAGACAGAGACGTGCCTTGGACACAGTCGAGATTAATTTCCCCGCTGCTCCTCAACAATAGCAACTCAGTAATGCGGTGTATATATAAGAGCATCTAAGAGCTACCCTGCAGAGCATAGTGTAGTCGCTCGGAGTACTCTGCGGCCGTGCTTTCTATAACGTAGGAAATGTACAGAGTCAAGTGACGTAAACGGTGGCGTTAAATATCTACCATCGGGTAATTCGTTGTAGGGGTTTCGGCGTAATAGCCTGCTATATGCTGCTTGTGGGAGATCGTGTTGACTATGTACAGTTCGAACGAATGAGTTCCTTGCGAATCCTGCACGCAGGCTTCTCTCATGATATATAACCAATTCTTGTCAAATTTCCATCTAGTTAGTAGTGATGCCGCAGCTGTTTGGGTTATTATCGCAGTTGCACTTGGACGCCGCGTTAACCCAACCGGTAAGACGACTGCACAAAGGAGAGAAAGATTAGTTCACAAATCACACTCTCGCCCACATTTTCCCGCTGTGTGTCAACTTACTTGGCAATGTCGCTAGAGTAGCAATGCGTGGCAATGCCATCCTGGAGGTTACCTGTGTGAGAGATGGAGCCCGAGTTGTAGAGGCGTGCGGCGCGGTAAAACGCCGACACGTCGCTGTGGCCCTGGCGGTTCAGCGTCTGCGCAAGGCCTTCGCCCTTGGCGGTGCCCGCTGTGCCCTCGGAGATCATTTGGTAGATGGTGGATGATGGGCATGGGTTCTGGACGCGCCCGTTGTCGTTGCAGGTCGCCTCGCCGTCGTGGTCCTGCATCAGTCCCGGGTTGCGCACCCCGTAGTTGGTTGTCTTGACGCGCACGCAGCCTCCAGACTCCTGCATGATAACGGCCAGGATGAACCGGTGGTCGACGCCCGTCGCTGCTGCCGCCTTTTGTATGCCATCGTAGATGGCACCCTGCAACACCGCCGCATGTAAGTCGGATGTTTGGAGTGAAATGTGAGCGAATGTCATGACTTACAACTTCAGGACCGGAGTCGTTAGCTTGGCCTTGCCCGGCACACGAGCTGAACATTTGGTTCTTGTAGTTGTTGAACCTGAAAGATTCATTAGTGCCGTGGGGAGACAGGTTGAGCCATTTGGTGCTGGAGGCGGGTGACATACATGTCGACAAAGGAAACCCATTTGTTGCGGTCCGGCCAACCGGCACCGGTGCTGCCATCACCCCAGTACATGCGGTACTCATCCTTACCGGCACCGATTCCGTCATGTGTATTGCTGGCGTCCCAGTTGGCAATGGCGCCGTTGTTGACCTTGCCGCCGAGCTGGCGGCTGTCGAGGGCCCCAATGGGGAAGTCGACCTCCCCGGCTGTGGGGGTAGACGGCGCCGCGATGGCGGCGCCAGCCAGGAGGGCAGAGATGGCAGTCTTGGCAATCATTGTGTCGTAGGATTATATACAAGAACAGTATGTGTATGTACACTGTGAAGTAGAGGAGCAGAGGTGAAGCTGTGATTATTCCTACAGAGAAAGCCCTAACGACATCGAGGGACATGGGCCTCTAGATATAGCTCCCTCCGGTCAATGAGCGTCAGGAACACCTCCGTGAACTACTTGAATTCTCATCGTATCGCCTTGCTCGCTATTGTGAGATGGCAGCTGCCCATCTGGGTCTGGTCTCGGTGATATCTACGGCGGTGGCCCACTAGCATCTTGGATGATCCTTGAAATTTTCCTTACAGTATCCTAGTCGTGGCCTTACAAACGGCACTAGCTACGAAGAAATTATTCCTCAAAGGTAGCCCTGGCGCGATTTGATTGATGGACAAAGATCCAAACAGGCTGACCTCCCCCGAAACGCGATGTAAGACGACTAATCGGGGGCCTAGTTGTGCGGTAATCCAACATCTAGGCACGCGCCACTCCGAAGCGGACTGCCGTAGACACTAGGAGATGCCGAGGAGATCACGTTCCTGGAAAATTACATACAGTTTCATGTTCACCTTTGGTGGCTGCACGGGATCTTGGAAGATGGTGCGAGCGTTACCTGTGCCTACCAGGACGAAGCAACGAGCAAAGCGAGCACAGAAGTAGGAATTGACTCGATGTGATAGATTGCTAAGGTATTTTGTGCTAAATATGCGTATGAATTCAACAGTCTCTACGGACGCTTTCTCTGCTGGTACTTTCTCAACTAGTAACTCACGATGGTCTTACATCTACGTAATAAGTAGCTATCGGGCAGTTAGGAGAGAGTAGTGGAACTGGCGACATCGGAATAAAAGACTCAAGTAACTGTTCTCTGCGTTCATTGGCGCAAATATATTCACAGAAATCATTCATTTCGCAACCTCTGTCTCCCCAGACGCAGCTGTAGGCAAGGTCTAGCGGCGGAGATACAACCTATAGGAGAGCGGACAGGGCCGCAACGTGGGGGATGTCCGGCCACGAGGATTGCTCTGGAAAGCCTCTTGAATTGGGTCGTTGCGCCTTTTTCGGCTTCTTGGCGGCGAAATAGCGAGCGCTTGGTCAATGAATTTGCCTCAATGTGGAAGGTGGCAACCGGTGCCTGGGCACGCCGTCGATGGATTAGTAGAGGCCGCTTGGTAGCTAGGTAGTTGATACTTACGGGGAAGTGCTGACATAGCTAAAAGTGCAGGTGGACATGTAGACATCTCTTTTGCCATGATAGCCAGGCATCGAATGAGAAGTACCGTTCATGGCGCACTCTCCCACGTTCAACGTCTGCCATTAGTGGCTGTCTGTGCGCATCGGCTGCGGTGACGCAAACCAGCCTGGGTGTAAGGCCTCCATGCTTCTCGAACATGGCTTCTACCGGAATGGAGGTGTATCTGAGTTGTATACGCAGGAATATGCGACAAGTTTTCCTCTAGAGAAATAGAAAAGGACTAGATTAGTTGAATAGTATCGGAGTAAAGTACCTACTCTGGAGGGGTTTCGAGAGCTGGCTATAGGAATGAGCGGGCGATTGCTCAGAATACGCCAGGCAAGAGATATCTCATCAGTATGATTTATTAGCTTGCACTGGCCCCATCTCGACGAAAAGGAGAAAGAGCCTGATTGCATGGATGAATGGTTTCCTATGTTGTATAATATATACAATGCTACCTTCATACATCGGCTGACTAGGTAAGAAACTAGAAAATCGGGAGAGTGAAAGCTTCTTCTCCTCCGTCTCCGGATTCGAGTTGGGAAGTAGATACGGGATGATTACTCAACCGCCCACGTCTCATTAGGGAGTCGATGTAGCAGAGTTGCAGTACAAAGAGGCCGGGAAATGGTTATACTTGTGAGCCTTTATTTCCAAATTTTAGAGGAGGGGTTGTGACGTATCCTTGTGCGCATTCCTTGGCTAAGCAGGCTTGCGTGATCTCGACGTGATCTCGGCTTGCCCTGCCTGTACCAGGGCAATCCAGAAGTCGTGTAGCCATGGGTAACCTCGAAAAAAAAATCGGTCCATCAGAGTATCGGTTATTGCACATCGATGATAGGGCGGTCTCGGTAATGTCCTGCGTCTAGAACTGAGGAGTCAAATACCTCGGCGATATCTACCTCCGCCCTGAACATTACGGAAGCCCACTCTAGGAATTATTGACTGCGGGAGCTGTGGAGCCGCGGAGCCGCACAGGAAACCATGGGATGATCCCAGCATGGGCACGCGAGCATGAGTGGCGTCGTCGAAAGGTGTCTCGAGACAGTTGGCCTGGTGCTGGTCCATTGGCAGATGTCAATGGGTATACACCGGACCTCTGCGAGCTGGAACGGCAGCGCGCCTTGATACAGCTTGCCCACCCAGGGCTGGCGTGAGCTTGGCCCTGCATGGCTGTAGATGTGGCGGATGCGCCATCCCACACAGGTCGAACTGTGTGCCAGACCCCATTCTGCCAGAAGATCCTCCATACGGTGTTTGACGTCACGCCTAGTCTAAGACAGGTCTCGAGGCTATGCCAGCTCCGGAATCCAGGGAGCTGGCTGTCGGGCGGAACCCAAGGTGCGCAACAAGGACAAATACCGAAGAAACAGAGGCAGGGGACTACCAGGAACAGTGACTCTCGATGAACAACGTACGGCGCCACTTCCGTGCCACTTCCGTGCCGTTGTTTGTGGTGGACGAGCATTTGGACGGAGCACCGAGGCCGGTGCCGGTGTTCACAAGCGGCACACCCTTGCTCACAAGTTTGCCTGTGGAGCTGCAGCAGCAACGCCCGTACTTTCGTCAAACGCCTACGTACGGGGTTTTCTTTTCCGTAGACATCTCATATCCTTCCTGCTCGCTGTTCTCTTCCGCCACCAGCTTGACTGCCTGTTTCCTGTTTCCCCAGCATAACTAACTACCTAGTGGGGTGGCGGCAGAGCGCTAGAGACATTCGTCAAGCACGTTGCTTGTTTCGCGCTTCTGAGAGGCCCCTCGCCGTCCAGCCTCAGACCCTGACATACCAGTCCGTGGCCGCTCCTGCACCGCAAAGCAACTCTCAGAACCTCACGGCTGCGGCTGGCCGTCTCGGACGGGGCTCTTCGAAAAGAAGGCGCAGCTTTTCGTGCAGATCCGGTCCCGAGGCACTCCTTCGTCGACAAGAGAAAAGGGTCTCGTGCGGCCTTGCTGCTTTTGGCTGGGCCTCTGTGCATCAGCTCTCGCTACGCGGCGATGAAGTTTGCCAAAGAGCTCGAGAGAGATGCCGTTCCAGGTCAGTGGTCTTCAGCAGAGTGGCGTTGTTGTGCGTCATAGGAGCACCAGCATACTGATATTATTGCGTTGTTCCTCCTCGCTAGAATGGCGCATCAAGTATCTCAACTACAAGGCAGGCAAGAAATATGTCAAGGCCGTTGCCCGCGCAGCCAACAGAGCGAACGGCACGACGCCAAAGCTGCGCGGCAGCCGAGGAACCTCTCTGTTCGGACAGCTACCAAATAGCAATACTCAGCAGACCTTTCGAACAACCTTCAACAACCGCGAATACCGGGAATCCCTTGCATCAGGCCCTGCGTTGTCGAGCCGACCGCCCGCCTACACGTCTGGCACACCGTACGAGGTGCGGCCATCGCCGGCGCGTGCCGTACCGGTAAAGGATAACAAGCTCGCCGAGGCCGATGCGCTGAACCGGATACCTGATAACAATCTACAATATGGCAGCTTCGTGCCAACACCGCCCAACCCGAGCCCTCTGGCCCAACGGGAACGGGGCAGGAGTGGCGAGTTTGAGCTGCCAGCACCAGCTCTGCACCCCGCAGCCGTCGTCTCGTCGCCTGATGCCGCGGTGCGAACCCACGATTCGGCGGAGCACCCTAAAACGCCCCGATCAACTGAAAGACGGAACTCTAGTACCATTCTGCCGGTGTCGAAGTCTATCGGCTCCTTCAGTTCGAGCTGGGATAAGCGCAAACGTCGCGGCAGTAGCGATCAGCCTTCGCCGCTGCGGCGCATATTTTCGTACTCACCCACGTTAACAAGAGATGCTTCCGCTACGACCTTCGGCCTGGAGCCCTTTGACCTCGTGCGAGAGAGGGAACATGACTTTTACGAGTTTATGGATTCAGAACTCGATAAGGTCGAGTCATTCTATAAACTCAAGGAAGAGCAAGCGGGCAGAAGGCTAGAGCTGTTACGGGAGCAGCTCCACGAGATGCGCAACCGTCGATTACAAGAAATCCCACCAGCTAACGCACTGACCCAAGAGCGCACAGTATTGTACGGAAACGACTCAGATAGTGGCACAGACCGCAGCGGCAGCCATTGGATGCCGTCCATCAAGACCAAGCTCTTCCCGCCGGGGCCCAACTCCAAGGCCCTGCGGACCATGCCACAAACGCCCTACATGAGCGGCCGACACCCCCTAGGCGAAGGGCACCGCGACTATATCCGCCGGCCAGACGAACAGGATGTCTCGTATCGCACCGCCAAGCGCAAGCTCAAGCTCGCGCTGCAGGAGTTCTACCGCGGCCTGGAGCTGCTCAAGTCCTACGCACTACTGAACCGCACGGCCTTCCGCAAGATCAACAAGAAGTTCGACAAGGCCGTCAATGCGCGGCCGCCACTGCGCTACGTCAACGAAAAGGTCAACAAGGCGTGGTTCGTCAACAGTGATCTGCTCGAGGGCCACATCAAGGCCGTCGAGGATCTCTACGCGCGCTACTTTGAGCGCGGCAACCACAAGCTCGCCGCCGGCAAGCTGCGCAGCCTCGCCGAGAAGTCGAGCGATGAATCAGGTAGCTCCTTTCTTAACGGCTTTCTCATGGGCACAGGCATCGTCTTCTCCGTCCAGGGCCTCGTCTACGGCGTGCAGCGGCTGTGGGACGACGACATTCCACGCCGCGAACACACTAGCTACCTCCTCCAAATCTACGCAGGCTACTTCCTTATGCTGCTCCTATTCTCCTTGTTCTGCATCAACTGCTACGTATGGACCAAGTGCAAGGTCAACTACACGTTCATCTTCGAGCTCGACCCCCGCACCCGCATTGACTGGCGTCGCATGGCCGAATTCCCCAGCTTCTTCCTTCTCATTTTCGGCGTCGTCATGTGGGCTAACTTCAGCCGCTACGGCGACAGCCTATACTTGTACTATCCGGTTCTGCTGATCGCGCTTACGGTGCTTGTTATCTTTCTGCCACTGCCAGTTCTCGCTTACAAGAGCCGCCGGTGGCTCGCGTACTCACACTGGCGCCTGCTCCTCGCGGGCATCTACCCGGTCGAGTTCCGCGACTTCTTCCTCGGCGATATGTACTGCTCCCTGACGTACTGTATGGCCAACATCGAACTGTTCTTTTGCCTGTATAGCAATGACTGGCAGAATCCGGCGCAGTGCAATTCGCGCAACTCACGTTTGCTTGGCTTCCTCACTACAGTGCCGGCGCTCTGGCGTTTCTTTCAGTGCCTCCGCCGTTACAAGGACACGCGCAATGTATTTCCGCACCTCGTCAACGGCGGCAAGTACTCGATGACAATATTGTCCAATGTGCTGTTATCAAACTACCGCATCCATCACACCAACACCAACATGGCGCTGTTCATCTTCTTCTCCGTTGTCAATAGTATTTACTGCTGTAAGCACTCCCCCCCCGCTGCCTTGCCATCTCAAAGCCGATACTAAGTTGCCGACAGCCATCTGGGATCTCTTTATGGATTTCTCTCTACTACAGTTCCACTCGCGTCACTTTTGGCTGCGCGACATCCTGGCGCTCAAGTCCAAGTGGCCTTACTATTTCATTATGACCGTCGACCCCGTCCTCCGCTTCGGGTGGATTCTATACGTGGTGCTTCCAGCCGATGTGAACCACTCGACCATCTTCGCCTTCAGCGTCGCACTAATGGAGGTGACTCGGCGCGGCATGTGGGCGCTGTTCCGCGTCGAGAATGAGCACTGCGCCAACGTTGGGCAGTACAAGGCCTCGCGCGACGTGCCGCTGCCTTACCGCATCGAGCCGCTCATCGTGCACAACAGCGCCAGTGCCGAGGCATCGCCCGTGATCCGCACTGGCAGCAAGCAGCAGGAGCAGGGCGGTGCGCCGCACGAGAACGCCGACCTCACGCACAAAAGAACTGGGACCGGCCACTCGTTTTCGTCCGCTGGCGCCGGGCCGTCTACGGCGTCGAGTACAGCGCCCCTCCAGCCCGGCTCGCCTGCGGCTGTCCACACGCAGACCCACGGCGGCGCGCCCCAGCGGCATTCATCATCCGCCTCGGCTTCCCGCCCCGGCGGCACCGCCGCGTTCTCCACAGCGACGAGTGCCACCGCCGCCGCCGCCCCCCCGATGGGCGGCAGCCTCTTCCGGCGCCGCCGGGCCGACTCTGCGCGCACCTTCTCCCAGATGCTGGCCGACGCGCACACGCAGGACTTCGAAAAAAAGCGGAAGAAGAAGACGGCCGAGGGCCTCGACGCCGAGCACAGCGGTGCCGGTGGTATTTCCGCGATGGAAAGTGACGACTACGACAGTGATGATGACTCGGCAGACGAACAAATGGCAGTACGCGAGAGTGCCCTGCTGATGCGGCAAGGAGGCGGCGGCGCAATCATGGAGGAGGATGTGTAAATTGGAGAACATATGCTCGCCCGCAGTGTTCCTAAGAATAGTGTGGTGGTTCGCTTTTGCATTGATGACAGGGAGCCCGTCCTTTCTCGCACCTCTCTGCTTTTCTTCTTAGCATGTTTTATGGGATAGAGCCGACCTTGCTTCACATTCGCATGAATTAACGAGAGGGGCAGGCCTCTGGTGTTTCATGTCACCCTTCCTCTGCAAAAAGCGCGAAGCATGGCTTGTATAGCATTGCCGGAGATATGTCTTGGCCTCTTTTTTTCCCTCCCTAATAGAAATCCTACTTGTGTTCGTTGGTGACGTTGGAAACCAAAGATTGACATATGCCAAAGATTGTGAGAACAAATCTATTACTGCATATTTTATACATCCACTATGCCTAATTGTCTATCTGCGTTTTTGTCGCCTTCGCTGGTATATTTAAATGAAGCTAAAGACAACTAGAAGAAAAAAGAAGTCACTAAGGCGCTGCATGTCTGCACGGAGTAACGTGTAACATTTAGTGGTCCCATTCATTGTCGACCTTTTCCCAGTTATCTAGGAAACCCTTGAAGAACTGGACTCCGAGGCCGGGGTCGAGAGAGCCGGTAGTGGCACGGACAGAGTGCATGCTGAGCTGAGGCATGCCGGCGTCAGCGGCCTTGCAGCCCATCATGCTAGAGAGCATGGGGCCGATGGTACCGCCAGAGCGGGAGTCGTTGCGAATCTGGAAGGGCTGGAGTCGGTGGCCGATTAGGTCGGCGACGCGGGCGAGGATAGCGGTGGAGACGGCGTCGGTGGTCATGTGGCCGTTGGAGTCCCCGGCGACGACGATGCCGACGTTGAGCTGGGGCGTGTGGTCGGGTAGGTACTCGCCAAGGAAGTTGGGGTTACCGGCGTGCGAAACGTCGGCGGACAGGAGAAACGACTTCGCGTAGACCTGGCCCTGGAGGCCCGGGCCGTACGAGTCCGGGTTGAGGGCCTGAACGGTGCGCTCCACGACAGAGGGTAGGAACGTGCCACCGGCGCCCTGGCGCAGCTTGGAGCCGATCTCCTCGTCGTCGAAGAGGGCGATCATCTTGACATAGGTGTCGTCCTCCTTGTCCTCGGCGGCAAGAAGGCCCATGAGCGCGCCCCAAGAGCAGAGCTTGTCGTCGATGCGACCCGCCGAAATCATGTCGCGGTCGAGACCAATGGTTTGGGCGGGCTGAGAGTCGTAGAGCTCGAGCTCCCAGTTGACAATGTCGGCGTAGGAGGTGACGCCAAGCTCCTTGGAGATGAGCTTGACCAGCTTTGGTGGCTGGGTGTTGACAAAGGCGCCCTCAGGGCCTAGGCGCTCTGGCTGGGCGTTGTCTCCGGTGCTCTCGAGGCCCATGACGGGGACGGCTTGCGTTTCTTTATTTTTCTGGCCCATGATACCGACGCCAAAGTGCGGCGCGAGGGTGGGGATCTTGGCAATGGGCCAGTCGAGGCGGACGAGGCGGGAGGAGGTCTTGCCTGTGTTAGAGTCGCGCACAATGACGCGGCCGCCAATGGCGAGGTCACGGTCCCACCAGGTCTCGTTGAGGGCTCCGGCGTAGGGCGCGACACCGAGCTGGAGAAAGCCGGCCTTGTTGGGTTTGTTGCTGACAGGCTTGAGGCGGGCTGTCAGGGCGTCGATGTGGCCGCCGACCATGGCAAAGCCGGGCGCGTGGCCAGCCCTGTAGCCGCGGCCGATGGCAAAGGCGATGATGGAGCTGCCGTTGCGGGAGACATAGTACTTGCCGCCGGCGTGGATCTTGCCGCCCCAGGACTCGCGAGGGGAAAGCTGCCAGATCAGAGTTAGAGTGGGCGGAACGGGGTCGCCGGCCAGCGACGGCGAGGACCGAGGCTCACCTCCCTGTAGCCGGCGCTGTGGAGCTTGGCCTTGCAGTAGTCGACGGTGTGGAAAACGGTCGGATTTTCGGTCAGGAAGTCGCAAAAGGGCTTGGTAAAGGCCTCTGGCTTCGTGGCAGCGACCTGGCAGAGTCGGCAGTCGTCGTCGCGCTCGAGGTGCCAGTTGATCTGCGTGACCTCGTGAGGCTGCAGCTTGGCGATGCAGGCGGCGCAGGCGCGGTTGTCCCTGACGCTGCGGCCGTCCATGTCGGCGAGGAGGAAGCTCTGGGAAGCCTTGGGTGGCGCGGGGAACGAGGTGGTGGTGGTTGCGGTTTGGCCGTAGTCGGAGCTTGGGGACTTGGGTTGCGAGCGGCTGTAGGTGAAGCCGGTGAAGGAGGCAGAGGCGGGAGATGTAGCAGTCGTGCGGAAAGGCAGCGTCCCGTAGGAGTCGACAACGGAAGAGGGCGAGCGGCGTGTCATGGTGTCGGTGGGAAGGATGTTGGGTGAGGTGTAGGCTTGGGAGAGGAGAAGTGTGGAAAAGGGTTTGTGACGAAGGGCGGAGAGGGAAGTGGTTATAAGTTTGCCTACCTAGTAGTCGGTGCTAGAGGGAGCTAGCGCGAGCTTAGGTAGGTATCCTGGGGAAATCCTACAGGTCGGTAGTAGCTCTTGATTACAGGTACCCCCTCCATTACGGCGCATGTTACCGCAGTTGATCCTCAGCGTTTTACGCTGCGCTTTAGCAACTTTATTAGGGGCGTCGGGGCATCTGGACAGGGGACTTGCGGTGCTGGGGTTGGCCGCTGGGGGTGTTACTACCCCTAACCCCCCTAACCTACCTGGTACAGGTAGGTATAGTACCTAGAGGAGGTAGGTACTATAGTGGAGGTAGGTAGGTAGGTTAGTAGGTAAGAGGTACCTAGGTACCCCCTGGGAGGGACTAGGTGGTGGCTTACTGTTGTGGGTGACTTACTGTTGTGCACCAAGGTTCTTTGGCCACACACACACACCATGATAGCTGTTTGAGTGAGAAAAATTACACAAACAGATGCTACGGAAATAATGAAAGAAAGTAAAACAAATGCCATCGTCTAGGTACATGGAAGGAGGCCGGTTGTCCACCCGCACCGAAGGTCCGCCCCAGCATACGAGCGCCAGCCTCCCAATGTCTCGGTTGTTCGTGCTGCTTGGCCTTCCAAATACAGCTGGCTCGTCCCACTCCTGCGACACGTACCCGAAGACGACGGGAGCGGGAGCCGCTCAACTACGTCGCTTGTATGTGATAAACCAAAATCAGGCGTGAAATGGAGGGGCTGAACAAAAAACAGCATGATGGGAAGCTATGCTCGACCCTGTGGCGGGTGGGATGCGTGCTGTCTGCGTACAACCGAGAAACTTGAATGCATTGAACAGACAACCCGGCAACTGTTGCACCAGTACGTGGTCCGAAAAGACATAAAATTCTAAAATAAATTACTTATTACTACTACCGGTAAAATAACGCCCCATGCTATGCAATAAAGGATCGACTGCCTCCTCGAGGTGAACACCGCATGCCAGAGAGAAACTCCAAGTTTTCTTCCTTGTTATCCAATTTGCCACTCCCCCATGCGTTAGTAGGCGTGGTACTTGGGCCAGTCGATCGAGTGGACGTCCTCGTAGCAGCGCGTGTTAGCGGCAAGATCGTGGCTGGACATAGAGCCGGGAGGAAGGTCGTTGAGCTTGGCGCACTGCGGCAGCAGGCTCAGCGGCGCACAGCCCTCTGGGATGTTGTATTCGACCCGGCCGTCCGTCGTGACCGTCGTCTTGGCCTGCTTGATGACGACAAACTCCTTGCCGCCGTAGTATGCAAGGGCCTCCTTGCAGGCGACGTAAGTGGCGGGGTACAGCTCGGGGATCGGGTTGGGGAAGCCGGTGATGCCCGTGTGGTAGTCGCCGGCGCCGCCGGAACCACCGTTGAGGAAGAGCGTCGACAGCGTCGCGGAGCCCTCGTCCTGCACCAGGGACAGCACTTCGGGGAAGGGCGGCGTGCCGCCGTCTGAGACGGTATTGGAATTGCCGTAGCGCACGTCCGCGGCGGTGCCGTTGACATAGAAGAGGCGAGCGGTGCCGGTGCTAGCCGACTGGCCGACGTAGTTGAGGGCCGCGCCGACGTGGATCGACGTCACGAAGGTACCGTGTACCGGTGGATTGAGATCTTTGCCCACGTCGGTCACGTTAAGCACCAAGTTGAAGCCGGTGGAGCTGGATGTCTCCGGGTAGAGAGGCCTGGTGCTGGTCGGGGCGGCGGCGGCGAGGCCGGCAAGGCAAAGAGCGCCGACGGGAGCAAACATGTCGATTGTGGCGGCGGCAATGAGAGAGCGAAGGGGTGGGATAGTGGGATAATGGAGGATATATGTTCTTGGATAGCTGAGAGGAAGTCCGGTGACGATGCTATTAACTCAGATGATGCAAGCGGCGAACGGCGTCCTTTATAGTTGAAGGCTTGCAGCAAGCGTACACACGTAGCCTGTCGGAAAATCGTACTTGATTCTATCACTTCAGCTCCGGCAAGCGGCTCGACCGGGCCTGGGGCAAACCGTAACGCCGCTCAGAGTCTGGCAACGGCATCCATTGGTGGCAATAACTGCGCTCAACCCTGCCAGGCGATCGAGCTGGGGGCGACGCGGTGGGGGCATTAGGCGATGGCCCTTTGGCGATACGAGGTTTGGGGGTCCCGTGGGCACCCTGTCGTCATTTCTCATCGGTGTTGCTGCCGCTAAGCAGAGTTCATGAGCTCTTCTCCGTCAGCTCGTATTGCAAGTTGGAAGTCAGTTCCGTTGAACATGGGGGGAGTGGTCAGCCCGGCAATATGGTAGCTAGTGAGTTCCAGAGATGAACGAAGCCGGGCGTTTCGTTGGTGGAATTTCTTGCCTTCGGTTTTAACCAAGCTGATGTCTGAATATTGTCAGCCCAGCAACAGAGCAACACGGCAGCGCAGCTTCTCTTCCCCCCCTCCGGCCTGGAGAATCTAATTTTGTAGAAAGAAACATGACGTCGATAGAACAGCTCCTCATAGTTAGTGAGACCCAGGAGGTAGTGGTTTCTGCATAGCTTGCCGACAGTTGCAATGACCTGGTACTGACTCGGCCGAGTGCGAAAAACCTAGCGGCAATGCTACCTGATTTGTTACCACTAAACTACGTCATCGCAGAGTCTGCCAACTGGCTAAGAAGGCAGTGCAGTAGTATTTCTCGACACGCAAGGGTTCATTTTGTAGTTAATTGCTAAAACAATCTCGAAGCGTGGAGGATCTCAACGACGCACACCGGTTCTAGCAATTCAGAGTCCTGTTCTTTCTCTGAGGAAGAAAGAGCTCTACAGGTCTTGTTTCTATTTTCGCTGCCAAGGCGGTATTCGTATTTCCTGCGTGCAGCCTAAGAGGGTGGGAGCGCGTAGTAGCTGTCGGGCCTTATCGGATAGAGATGTTCCTATATCTTCGAATTCGGGAGTTTTGCTAGATCCATAAGAGATTCATGATAGTTACAAGCTCAGCTTTAGTCTTTGCATTCGTAGTATTGGCTAAAAGGAACCCGTCCTTCGATAAGATGCATGGGATCCTGTCCGGCAAAGGCTACCATGAGTCGCTTAAAATATTCCACGCGAGTTCACAGAAGCAGCCCCTGAGCCAACAGCAACTTCACTCGAACAAACCGAGAAATATAGGGAAAATCAAACCTAGAAGACGATTGAGCCGCGTTCTCAACACCCTGCGTAGCGAGCGGCTTGTTCGGCCCTGAAGTGCACCATGGGAAATTCATAGTGAGGATGGCGTTCAGTTTCATATCCGGCCCAACTTTCAGGTGTTAAAGCCGCTGGTTTAATTCGGTGGTTTTGAGACATAATTAATACTCAGTCCCGGAACTGCGCTGAGCAGCCCGCAGCAGCGCCCTAGGAATGACGGCACGCGGATGAGACTGGCTTTACAGTATGCAACAGCACACCCGCCTATGAAGCGGAGACGCTCTGCGTGTAGGAAAGACTAGTACTGTTAGGAGGACTGTATTCGTAACCTTATCAAACACTGCTGCTGCGGTTAGACACCAAGTCATGGCTATGTATTGTTGATCATCGCTGCCGCTATTGCTGGCGCCGTGTTGGAGGCGGTTGAAGGATAGTAGGGGAATAGCACACGCAATAAATAAAGGTACCTAGAGAGCAGTCAAAGTTAACCTGCCACTAACCGCGCTAGCTAGGCTTCTCCATTGTATTTACTCAGGGCACTGGCGCAGGCGCAGAATGGCTGTCCCTGAGCCGATGGTCGGCGCTATCGGTCGGCCGAAGATCCGGCGATGTGATCTGATAAGACAAGACCACCACCACCCACGCACACAGGTAAGCAAAGCTACATCTCGCGACCCCTATTCCACCAGCCTGTACGTATCTTTGCATTTCGATTTCATCTTATACTTGCGTCGTCATGGCGTTCGAGGACCTCCCCTACGAACTGCTCCTTCACATCCTGTGCAACCTCCCCGACCTAACAACACTGGATGGCCTGCTCCGCGCGTCGCCAGCCGCGTTCCGCCTTTTCGACAGCGGGCCGCGCGCCGCCGTGGAAATTTTCGAGTGCGTTCTGTCGGACGGGTGCGTATGCGACCACGTGCAGGTGCTGATGCGGCAGGTGGTGCTGCTTCGCACCGGGGCGCGGCCGTTCCCGCCCGGCTACACCGAGTACACGGAGTGGCCTGTCGAGCCCGGCATCGCGGCTTTCAGGAGGCAGGTCATCGAGGAGGCACTGCGGTACAGCTCACGGCAGAGCGCGTCCGCGGCCGGGTTTGCCCCGAAGCGGTTGGGCCGCGACACTGAGCCGTGCGTCCTCCGCAGCATCCTGGTGACAGCGCGCCGGCTGACCGCCGCGTCCCTCGACTGTATCGACTTTTACCTGGGGCAGCTCGCGCAGGTCATCGCCACACACGAGACGGACGGCGGCTGTGCCGCTCACAAGCCCCCGGCAGACTCCGACCTGCCACCCACGTGGAGCGAGGAGCAGCGGTGCGCGCGGGCGCTGTGGCGACTGCAGCTCGTGTTCGAACTGAAGCGAGCGGCGCGGCGCGGCACTCTGGGGTGGTCCCGCAAGGAACTCAAGAGCCTCGAGGGCATCGCGGCTGTCAGCCCGACCGATGACGACTGGTGGCTCGGCCTGCAGGTAAGCCGATTCAGCCAGCACTGGCCGGGCGGTGCCGACTGCGGCGAGCGCTTCTTCTACCACGCGGCCGCACACCACGACTGCTACTACCCGGACGTGCTGCACCCGGAGAAGCACGAATATGCCACTATCCTGGACTATATCCGGTACCGACGCGGGCACGAGTTCGCCACGCGCGTGAACCAGGGTGTCATGTGTCCGACAATCGTGGCAGCGAGCGGGGACGGGGACGGGGAGGTAGTGGTGCGCCGCCGCCGGGGCGCGGGGGCGCCCGGGCCGGCGCTGGGAGACCGCAGGAAGCTCGTGTTCGCGTCCGCTGGCATGCAATACTATGAGAGCGCGCGGCCCAGGGGCGGTGTAGTGTGCGCGGAGCTCGGCGGCGAGCAGTGCCTCGATATTGCGCTGCTTCGGCAGGCAGGCTTCGCGCTGTGGTCGAATCAGCGGCTGAAGGGGTTGAGGGCACTCTCTGACCTGCCCAGTCTTCTCAGTCGAGCCAAAACGCTCGCCTAGGGCCTATTCTACAAGATGAACCAGGCGGACGCTCTGATCTTGTGTAATAATATCCTCAGCTCTTCCCCGTATAAGAGCTTCTGTATAGTTGTCATACATCTCATCTTAGTATTTGCTTTTCAGGATCAAGGCTGCTATGGCTAACCACACATGCTGATTCTGCGCGTGGAGGTAGCGATCGCTGTTGTTGGAATCGAGCGTGCGCTGGATGGGTGTCGGCCGAAGTATGTTCTGCACTGAGTCGGTGTCGCGTTATGTAGGAGGGATATCCGTCTACGATTGGGAACGCGACAGAAAAGATCGAGCAGCACGATCCAGTCTGGAAGGAACCACGTCCTCTTTCAGTGGCAACAACAAGGGTCTTGGACATCGATTTCGCGCTTCTGCCCGCCGCATGGTGCACTGCCCGTGGTCTACGGGCTTGGCCAGCCTCGGCGCCCGCAAGCGTGTCAGCTTGAGCCCCGGAGCCAGGTGGCTGAAAGATTGGTCTCACTGCTCCCCAGTGCGGCGCCAGGATATAAATGCAGCAAAGCTGTGCGAGCCTTTGGAGTAACATCAAGCCGAGGCATCCATCCATGCGCCCGCCCAGCTCAGTAGTATCCAGTGCACCCCATCAAGTGTTGCGAAGCTGCCTCGGGGCCGTGTCTCGCCTGGTTCCGGGGGACATGGAGACAGCCGCAGCCCTTGTGGCAGTAAACCAGCGATCAAAGGGTGGGTGCTGGTGAGGCAAGCAGGGCCCCGTCATAGACTTGCCGAGACACCTTGAATGTCTGCCCCAAGCACGGCGTCTTCCTGTTGTAACTCATGTCTTGTCTCGGCCCGGTCCTGGGAGTGTCGCACCCCGCCCAGCACGCTTCCTGCCCAAATCACGGCGCTGCACCACGTCGCGTGCCCGCATGAGCCTTGCTGCGCTTGCTGGGTGCCGGCATTGTGTTGGTGCGGGCAGAGAAGAGCGTACCCGGCTGGCGGACTTGGCCTGTTGCCAGAAAAGGAGCAGGGCAGATGAAGAAGATTCGAGAGCAACCTCGCTCTCTGAGGAAGACATTGGTGAAAATTTTGCCCTTGTAAGATTCCCATGGGCGATTTGCAACGAGCGGCTGGTCGAGCTCTGTACACAGCTCGGCAGCGCGGACGGCGACCCCGGCTGTCAACTCGGGATTGCGCATCTATATTGCCCGCGCCGACACGGCCCAAACAGAACAAACTGGAGCTTGGTGGGTATCCTCGAGGGGTTGCATTGCACGCTTCATGGTCTGGTGATGCTTTGCTGCATCAGCGCCGTGCCCGCTCGGAGAGTTCCCGGAGAGCGCGCTCAGCCTACAGATGCCGTCGCACGCCGAGAGGCGGGGGCAACAGCAGTTTTCAATGGAGCTGCTCGCTCGCGGCTAGACGGAATTGCAAAGCACGAGGCGTGCAAAGTTCCAGACGAAGCAAAAAGGATGGGGAGACAACGCCACTCCTGCCTCGACTTCGTACTGCTCCCGCTCTCCCGTCCCAGGATTTGTGCTAGTGCTCTCGGTGCCAGTAGTTGATTTACCTAGCTGCACTCTAGTCTCAAGCTACCCCGCTCGATCGATGGGCTCCAGAACTGTTGATCCCCCGAAAGCATGCATGGTTGGCTGGTTGGGCCGTCGGGTTTCGTGGTGCGACAACTCAAGGCTGCGCTTGGCAACTCGTTCTGCGGCCCATCCTTGGTTACGGAAACCTCAATGGTCCAGCCGCAGCCAGACTGAGAATCCATAGCGCACAAACATGCAAGCCACAAGGGTTAGGCATGATGCTCTCTAGTCGGTTGCGACCCAGCCCCCGAAGTTCCCCCTCAGCTCAAGTGGAGGAGGGGTATTTGGCAACGCCGAAGCCCGAGATAGTCCCTTGCGAGGTCGTAAGTAGTGCGGCCACCGTGCAAATGGCGCCGCTTTGCTGTCGCTGCTGGCCGTCCTTGGGCCATGACGTTTCCGCGCGCACCAAACTGCCCGAGCAACCCTTCCGGCTTCCCCTCCCCCCCCAGTGTAAGTCGTGTACAACTTTCGAGATTGGACGAGGCACACACAGAGGGGGGCGTCTCCGTTACAAAGGAGGGGTAATTAACAAGATGTCCAGACACGGAGGACACGAGCAGCAGACCAACCTATAAAGACATGGGGTGCCTCGCTCGAGGCTGTTGACCGATTCTTCCCTCTCCCCCCTCCTTCCTGCCTGCATCATTCTCTGACACATCCGAATTACTTTCCATTCATATTCCCAAACTCGGTAGTACTATTGCTCCTCCGAATTAGGCAGCCTATGCCAAAGCACCACACTCTACACACACCTTCTATTAAAGGGAAGCCACTGCGTCGTCGTGCCTCTCCCCTCGTCCTCTTCGATCCCAATACTATACCCTTGTCTACTTGTGACATATAATTATCCAAAATGGTATCCTTTCGCCCCTTATCCCGTTCTCTGCCTCTGGCGGCGTCTCGTGCGGCGCTCTTCCACTCCTCCTGTGCTCCTTCCCGTGTCCTCCGACACGGCGCCGCCGCCGGCCGCCGCGCGGCCCCCGGCGCCGGCAAGCTGGGAGCGGTAGCGACATACCCAGGCGCGCCGGGCCTCGTACCCTCATCGTTTCGTGCGCTGACCACTGCCCGCGAAAAGGTCAAAGTTCTTCTTGTTCTCTATGACGGCGGCAAGCACGCCGAACAGGTTAGTGATAATTTTTCTTTCACAGCCTAGACCTGGCGATGGCACGGGCCTGTTTCTACCTAGGAGGTGCCTCGTTTTGGGTAACGCGGGTGCTCAATATGATCAATGGCAACGAGACAACAAGACAACAGAAACAATTACGTCAAGGACTACCTGCTGTTTACCATTCGGCCTCATACGTTTCGTTAGCGCTCCGCTACTGATCGATCCCGGGGAGCTGAACACCACAATGATGCGGGGGGCAGGAATCAATAATACTAACAAGTATGATTCACGCAATCTAGGTTCCTGAGCTTCTCGGCACCACTGAGAACGAGCTCGGCCTCCGAAAGTGGCTCGAAGACCAGGGTCACACCCTCGTCACCACTTCCGATAAGGAGGGAGAGAACTCCAAGTTTGACAAGGAGCTCGTCGACGCCGAGGTCATTATCACCACTCCGTATGTCGCCGCCAGCTTTCACCCCTCCTCCCCTCAAAACACTAATCCACCACTCCACGCCTTGCTAACTTGCCCTCTCCCAGCTTCCACCCCGGCTACCTGACCGCCGAGCGCCTCGCCAAGGCCAAGAACCTGAAGCTCGCCGTGACGGCTGGCATCGGTTCGGACCACGTCGACCTGAACGCCGCCAACAAGACCAATGGCGGCGTGACAGTGGCCGAGGTCACAGGCAGCAATGTTGTGTCGGTCGCCGAGCACGTCGTCATGACCATCCTGGTGCTGATTCGCAACTTCGTGCCTGCTCACGAGCAGGTCGAGCGCGGCGACTGGGACGTGGCTGCCGTCGCTAAGCAAGAGTACGACCTCGAGGATAAGGTTGTGGGCACAGTTGCCGTCGGCCGCATCGGTGAGCGCGTCCTGCGTCGCCTCAAGCCGTTCGACTGCAAGGAGCTCCTCTACTACGACTACCAGCCCCTCTCTCCGGAGAAGGAGAAGGAGATTGGCTGCCGCCGCGTCGAGAGCCTCGAGGAGATGCTCGCCCAGTGCGACATTGTCACCATCAACTGCCCCCTGCACGAGAAGACCAAGGGTCTGTTCAACAAGGAGCTCATTAGCAAGATGAAGAAAGGTACGTTGCCCCGTCTGACTTGACACAAAGACAAAACACGCAACACATGGGACTAACACGCATCGGCCAGGCTCTTACCTCATCAACACCGCTCGTGGCGCTATCGTCGTCAAGGAGGACGTCGCTGCCGCCCTCGAGTCCGGCCACCTTGCCGGCTACGGCGGCGACGTCTGGTTCCCTCAGCCCGCCCCCAAGGACCACCCATTGCGCACCGCCAAGAACCCCTTCGGCGGCGGCAACGCCATGGTCCCTCACATGTCTGGCACCTCCCTCGACGCCCAGAAGCGCTACGCTGATGGCACCAAGGCCATCCTCACCAGCTATTTCTCCGGCAAGGAGGACTACCGCCCTGAAGATCTCATCGTCCATAAGGGCGACTACGCCACCAAGGCTTACGGTCAGCGCAAGTAAATGTATTCTAGGAGGACGGAGAGAGAAGTAAATAAGTAATGAAGTGACTGTTTTCTATATTTGTTCGTTCAGCAGCTGGTGGACCGACATGATCCTGGCCGCTAGCTGTGTGTGTCCTTAAGTGTAGCTAGCAATACATCCTACTATTTCTTAAGCGCCTCAAATGGTGAATGTGTTTATGACATGTCATGGTGGAGTTGTCCGTACTCATGGTCGTGAAATGAACAATCGATAATGGCGTTGTTCAATTAATATTGTGATGTACCCAAAGGCAGAATACAAGTAATGCCATGTAGTCAAGGTCCCTAACGCCCGCCCGAGGCAGCTTCATTCGCCCGGCCATGCTTGTGTTACTTTTAATCGTCATGTTCCAACATACTCAATACAAGGAATGATACAGAAAGAGAACCCCAACGCAGAAGCGGACAAGAAGCCAGGGGGTATTTCGCTTGGCAAGCGTATGTGCAAAAGTTCACATTTTCATCATTTCCAAAACTGCCACCACTGCTTCTCGTGGTCGCCCATTATACCCTTGCGGTCGCGCCCGCGCACGCGGAGGAAGAACACGGGCACGCCAGCCACCACGAAGCCCACGACGAGCAGCGTCTGCAGCGGCTGGGCGAAGACAGCGCGACTGAGGAGGAACAGGCTCACGCAGCAAAAGATGATGGGTGTTGTGATCCACGTCTTGTAAGGACGGTCGAGCTGGGGCTCGCGTACGCGTAGCACAATGAGACCGAGGACGGTGAGGAAGTAAAACGTATAGCCGGCGACGCCATAAAACGTAACGAGCGTGCCGAACTCGCCGACGACGCAATATGCGAGCGTGAAGGCGCAGTTGAGGAGCAGTGCGTAGACGGGCGTGTAGAAGAGCCCCGTATCCTCGTCGCCTACGCAGCCGCGGAGCTTCTTTGCCAACCAGGAGCGCGTGCGCTGCGTGGACAGTGGGTCCTCGAGGCGACGGTCACCGAAGCCGATGCGGCCAAAGACGGTCGGGATGTAGCCCTCCTTGCCCGCGACGTAGATGAGGCGACCGGCAGTGAAGGTGGATGAGTTGAGCGCGCCGAAGCAGCTGAAGCTCACCACGAGAGCGATGACGAGGGCGCCGGCGGACCCGAACACGCGGGAGCCAAAGAGCACGGCGACGGTGTTGGAGCCGTTAATAGAGGGCAGCGGCAGCACGAGGAAGTAGGCCACGTTAGCGAGCACGTAGCAGAGGATGACGAGTGGCATGGCGGTGTGGATGACCCGCGGCAGGTCGCGGCTGGGATTGCGGAATTCGCCGACGACGTAGTTAGTCTTTTGCAGAGAAGAGATCAGTATGAGGACTAGAAGCGTGAAGCGTGGGCGCTTACATTATCCCAGCCATCAAAGGCCCAGAGTCCAGCGTACAGGGCAAGCGCCCAGGCAGACAGATCACTCGAAGTGCCCTCGAACCAGTCGTGCTTTTTCCACTCGAGTGTGGGCTCACCCGTCAGTGTGCGACCGGTAATCGCAACGACAATACCTGTGACCGTGATAAAGATGAGTGCCACGAACTTGAGAAACATGAGCAGGTCGTTGACTCTGGTTCCAATGCGCGTAGAGATGCAGTTGAGCAGTGTCACGGCCATGATGCCGACGAGCGCGACACCTTTGCTCACCCAGGGGCTGATTGTCTCGGCCTCGGCGCCGATGACGGCGCGCACGAGGTATTCGCCCATGATGATGGCGATGATGGCAGCGCTGCCCGGCTTCAGCACCAAGACGGCGGACCAGGTGAAGAGAAAGCCGGCGAGCTCGCCAAACGTCTTTGCGAGGTAGACCTGGGCGCCACCGTTGAGCGGGATGGCGCCACCAAGCTCCGCGTACGAGGCGCCGCCCGTCCAGGCTAGAACGCCGGCTACCACCCAGACGACAAGCCCTGCGCCGGCCGAGCCCACGCGCGAGCTGACCTGGCTGGGCGAGGAGAAGATGCCGGAACCAATGATGAGCCCGACAATGAGCGACAGCCCGTTGAGGTACGTTAGCGTCTTGTGCTTCTCGA
>LUFD01003425.1:14964-34246 GCA_003025255.1 Cordyceps pruinosa | reverse complement strand
CGGGCGCCGCCGCGGCCCGACGACGTCGGCGCTCCGATGGGCGCGTACCCGCCCGCGCCGGCCGTCGAGGACAGCGGGAACAAGTTGGCGGCGAAGTCAAACGTGGACGAGACCGAGTACGAACGGCCGAGGCGCGCCGCATCGCTGGCGCCTCGCGCGGCGGGGTTATCCTGTTCGAACGGATCCTCTTCCTCGACAAGGGAGAGACGCCGGGAGGAAGAGATGCTGGGTCGTGACGAGAGTTCTGAGGATGTCGAGGCGGCTGTACCGCCGCCGTTGTCGTGCATGACGCTGGATGAGGCGAGGGAGGCGAGCTCGAGTGAGTCGCGCGTCTGCGACGACGGCAGCCCGCCATTGTATGCTGGCATCGCGTTGTTATCGTCGGTCCGCCGCACCGAAGCTTATCGAGCGAAAAAAGAGGGCGTCGCGAGGCGGCGATGGCTGATCGAACGAGGAAAAGGTGCGGAAGGAAGAGAGAGACGAAGCGACTTGCTAGTGGCGGCCCATAACGCAACTGTGTCGAAACCTGCCGGGTCAGGGTGGTGCGAGGGGGGCAGCGAGGTGCAAATCGCGAATAAGGAGGTGCGGTTGTTTGTATCGTCTATGCGCTGGCCTAGCAGATGGTGGTGTGGTTACTGGCGTCCGAGGCGTTTGCAAGCATGTGGGATTTGTCGTGAGAAGGTAATCTATTCCGGGGGGAAGAGGGTTCATAGAATGAGAATCTATGGCTGAGGCGTATTGAGATGCGTCTAAGATGGGGGTATGAGGGAAAGAAGGTTGAAGCTGCCCAAAGGGGATGATGAGGAGAGACACAAATGATGGGTTCGTTTGGTGGGTTTAAAATTGGCCTTCCAGTGACATCGTCCCTTTATACCTGGTACTGTGGGTCGTCTGCGGCTACCTTACTCCCACCAGCCCTCTTCGTCTGCCATACATCCCTAGGTACATCTTAAGCATCCTAGGTATTCCTAGTAGTAGAAGCATTGTTAATAGTATGATAAGTAAATTTTTCAGCATTGCTCTAGTGGTTTATATGATCATAGGACTAGGCTGTACTAGACTGTTTCTACCAACTTCCCAGCCTAGAATCCTAGCCACCATAGCCTATCTCTATCATCCAACTCGATCCCGTTTAGAAGTGACGATATTCGGCCATAAATTAATATTTACAACTCTCAAACACGGCATCCTTAAGTCCATAGTCCCTTCAGCGTGGTGTTCTGCTGCTTCGGCCATCCTTGGAAGTGCTAGACGCAAGATTCAATACCCGACAATTGCATTCTCAGAAGCGGCCCATCCCAGTTAGGTAATCCTTATTGACAGTGGAGCCGGCCTCCAGCTCATGGCTCTACTCCCGAACAAACAACGTCTCATTCTCCCTCCACCATTGACAGCCCAGACGATCATCAACGCAGGCCAAAACTCCTTCGCCTTCCTTCTTTTTTTGCTCCGACGATTTCTTGGCCCCGCATCATGCCGTCCGACGACTACGCCCTGTCGCGCGGCGGCGGCGCGCTCAAACTCAAAGGCGCTGCTGGGATCGATAAGAAGAAGAAGAAGAAGAAGCGCGCCAGGACAGACCTCGAGAGGAACCTCGCCACTGGGGACGACGATGACGACGGATCTTCCTCTAAGAGTCTCATGAAGAATGAGAAAACAGTGGCCGATCATGGGCATGGGCAGGAGGGGGAGGATGCCGCGGCGGCGCAGAAGACAGATTCGGAGAGAAAGCATGAAGAGACCAAGAAGAAGAGAGTAGGTTTTCCTCGCGCACCAGCCCGAATAGGCCCCAGGCTTACCTTTCCATTTGATCATGCCCCTTTCTTATTCTATATGTACTACACTGTGAAATAGTGATACTGACTGGCATAGCTATTTAAGATGGCGGAAAAGTCTGGCTCCCGCCCCGAACTACTCAAAACGCATAAGGAGCGCGTGGAAGAACTCAACACATACTTGTCGAAGCTCAGTGAGCATCATGATATGCCCAAGATTGGACCTGGTTAAATTTTCCCCACCTCGGCTCATCAGTTTTACCTCGGGGCATCCTCTCGGCGTTGGGGGTTAGTCATTTCAGGTTTCGATATAGGCGTTTAACATCATTTGCCAAAGTCGTCATTCGTGCAATTTGCAATTTTGGTCCATAGCCATTATCATCATAAATCAGTGTAGCCGCCCGTGTTCGGCACCGATTCAAATCTATCTTTTCGCGATCCCATTAAATCCGGCCTCGAATCTGCAGATGGAAAAAAGAAATCACATGTTAACGCGCCTTCAAAACCAACCCATCACCTTCCAACTTCTCTTCACCCAACCCACCAGGGTATCCCAGTCAAACGTCGTATGATTAGATCATCATAGCACCGGCAATTATACCGGCGGCGGCGGCGGCGGCGATACCAGCAGCACCACGGCCATTAGCGGCATTCTGGAGACTAGGGTCGGTTGATCCAGTCGACGAAGGGCGAATCTCAACCCAGGAAGTCGACGTAATAGTCTCAACGCCCCCATCCCCATTAGTACGGGTAATGGTTTCCTGCACTGCACTCGAAGTCGTGATGGTACCAGTAGTGATGGTGCGGCGTGGAGTAGTCTCGGGGGGTGAAGCAGTGGTAGTTTGGGCTACCAAAAGGTTAGCATGGATACTATAGAATGAGAGCAACTTGGGGTAAAAATCAAGGGTGTAACAAGCATAAGGACTGTTCTCCTTAGTTAGGGCAGATTAGGTGTAATACTGCAGACGGGTGCTAAGATGAGGAATTGTATAACCGGCGACGGAATAAGGTCTGAGGGAACTTTCCACTCGGGTATGTGGCCCTTTATAATCCCATCAAATGCACAGATGGGTAAATGTCCGTCTACACGCAGTACAGGGGGTAATGTACCAGACGACTTGTGGTCATGAGCTCATTTGACAGTGAATATGGAGGATGAGTGCGGGATGATATTCCTTTGTGGGGTTTGCATAGTAGAGCAGGCACCGACAAAAGAGATATAGGGAGAATAGGGGGGACATAATGCAATAGGAGAACTGGGCTAAGAATCACAACGGTTCCCTAGGGTAATATGCAGCGCATGAAAATGCGTCGGGAAAGGGCTAAAACGCGCGATGGGGGCCCCGGGGCGTGGGTTGAGATGGTGGGGGCAGCATTGCATGTAAAGCCGACTGACTTGAATCAGAAGTAGCTTTATGAGGTGATGAGTGGATGTGCGGTTCTAACGAAGGGCTGCTGAGCGACGCAGGGGTTGAAGAATGGGCAGAGAGAGCGGTGTTGAGAAGGGACTAGAGGGGAAGACTGACGTGGGACATCAGAAGATGGAGTTGGAGGCGATGGAATCCAAGATTGCTCCAGGAAAGAAGAAGAAGAAGAGGAAGAAGACTGACGTAAAGAAGCTGTGGTAAGAGGAGGAGGGGGGGGGGACATGGACGATTCTGGTACAGACGTACGAGATGAGAAAGTAGTTGGAGTATTGGAAGAAGAAGCAACTTCGCTGGATGAAGTTGTAGGAGACGTACCCGAGGTGGAGACCGGAGGAGAAGTCGGGTGTGAGGTGCTCTCAGTGCTAGAGGGAGAAGGCTGGCTGGTCCGTACGGATGTCGTTGGGTTGCTTGGAGTCACCAGTGGCGACGATGTAGAGGGCGAAGCAGGCAGTGACGAGCTAGCATGCGAAGAAGACGCGGAAGATATGGGTTCCGATGATACAGTAGAAGAGCTCCCCGTTGGACTGCCGCCTGGCTGGTGTACCGTCTCGGTCGTCACCACTGTTGAGGTGACGGTGTTGTCAATGGTATGAGTAGCGCCACCGTCTGTGACCGATGTTAGCATACACTGACATTTGACGAGCGGAGCATGGGTTCCATTAGGTAGGAGGGAGTAGACGGGATAATGTACACGATGGACTCGATTGCATTCATTGTGGAACGGGATAACGTACTGGTACCTTGGTTGCCCTGGTTCGCGGCGGTGGGAGGAGTGGTAGTGTTGCTCCCGGATGCCTGACGCTTTTCCAGTTGAGCGGTGCGGTGCTGGACAGCATCGAGGCAGGGTCCGCCAGCGGCGGCCAGGCCGATCATGGCCACCAGGCCGATAAAGGCAATGATGAGGAATCGACGAATTGCCGACATTTTGGGTTTCTCCTGGGGTGCGTGGGATCTATCCTGGTGTCCAAGGGTGCCGTCTCCAAAACCTTTTCCAGAACGAGGTGCCTTCTCTTCGTGCTGCTGCTTTCTCAGTAGTCCGGCCTCGAGGGAGGAGTTGTGTTGTACATCAGGGGACATTTTGGTATATGTAATGCAGACGAGCAAAGACGGGAAGAAATAGAAGCAAAGGTCAAGCAAGGAGGGTGTAGAAGAAGCAAGGCTGGAGTGGAAAAAGCGGTTCCAAAGAGCTTTCGTCACGCCTGAGACTGTGCGTGATGCGCGGGTCGTGTGTGGTGTGGGCGTATAGGTCGTGCGATGCTGTGTCGCTTTGCAAATCCCTAGCGATAGGTAGGTCTTCAGATGACGACAAAGACTGGGGAGCGGCTGTAGGGAACAAAGCTAAACTTGGCGGTGGCCACTTCGTTTTGAAGGAGGTGGACAAGCGAGCTGCAGGACGTAAGGGAGCGAGGGGCGAGGCGTTTGGTGCGGAAGAGAGGTGTGCATATCAGAGCGGCGCTGTGGGAGGAGCGGGATGTCCGGGCTGAATGGAGGAGAATAATTGGAGGATGAGGGAGAAAGGACAGAAGCTATAAAAGAGTATAAAGCGAGAAGGATGGGAAGAGAAGAGGAGGAGATGGAGGAGGAGGCGCAGGAGGGGCAGGACCAGGACGGATGCAGACGGAAAGGTTCTGCAGGCAAAACAGCAAGGCGAAGCCAGGCAAGCAAGGTAAGGCAAGGCAAGGCAAGGCAAGGCAAGGCAAGGAGGGAGTAGTATCAGCGTCGCAGTCGTGAGAGACAGATGGGCTGTGTCTGTGCCCACTGGCAATCGTGCGTTGGCCGGGCTGTTTAGGCTGGGCCAGCTGGTGTGGCAGGTTGAGACGCTCCGCCTTGGCCTGCAGGTGGCGACGGGCCAAGTCCAACCTCTCGGACGATAGGGCAACCGGCTGTTGTTTTATTGTTTTATTTTTTTTTTATCTGGACTTTCTGGTTACTACCTGGCGCGGAGGGGCAATGGCACTTCGATGGAGCCTCTTACTTGACACGAGGTGGTCAGGTCCGCTAGCTTGGTAATAACAAGTTTGCGGAAAACGAGGTGGTTGTCCTTCATACCTGGCATGGTGGTGGTGTAGGACGGCAGCTGTGTGGTTGGAGTGATGCAAGCGAGAAGGGGAGGCGCAGCCGGGTTCAACTCGAAACAACAACAACAACGACAAGCTGACGATGAAAAAAAAAAAACCGACACGGGCATCTAAAATTAGAGAGACAGGTGTCAAATACGGCTGACCAGTACGATGAGACTTCTGATTCACACACCAGAACAAAGGCCTGCTCTACAGTTGGCAAAGGAGGTTAGTACCCACAGTGCATGTGCCTTACGGAGCTCTGTCTCCTTGTCTTGGGTCCATGCAATCGCTGTTATCACGATGAATAAGATATAGACAGGTACTGCTAGGTACGTAGGTCGAAGGTCTTGAATCGCGCTGAGCGATATTCAATCGATTTGATGTACCCCGCTCCTCGAAGAAACCAGCCGCGCTCCTCTACTCATGTTCAGACTACTCCCATATACCGGCACAGGTAGTTATTACGCCCCTGAGTTATCATCCTCCCTTGTTTCCCTCCTTTTCTCTCGAAGCATTGACACAGCAGCACCAGGTATAGGTATACCTTGAGGGACTAGGTGAGGTACCTGCCTGGCTCGTTTTCCTGTGGCCCGCCCCAGTGGGACAGCCCAGCGTCAGCCAAGCCACCAATTACCTTGGAAGAATACGAGACCTGCTAACCTTTCACCTCCAGCCTCTTTTTCCCACCATCACGACTTCCTCCAACGGCTACCGGTTCCGGCGGATTAAGAATAAACAAAAGCTGTCACTGCAATCCCCTCCCGTCTACACCGGAGTACGAGCTGTGTTGGCGTATAATACTGTGCAAAGCTGCTTACCTACCTACCCAGGAGGTAGGTAGCTTGGCCGAGCATGGCGGCCTTGGTTCCGAGAATCCCCACCAACTGACAATAAGCAGCATCACCACCATTCCAGCTGAAGGCTCGACAATAGTCTTCCCGATGTTACCAATCGCCGCCAGCCCGGCTGCAGCGGACCGGTGCACCAATAAAACGGAGGTTGCTTAGTACTTGGTGCCTCCCTTAGGCTCGAGTAGCGATCCGTGGACACGCTGGCAATGCTAACAACAGCAGTATGTACTTGTCATCCTTGCCCTTGTCTCTGTTTCCCGGCGTCGTTGTAGCTCTCGCAGGAACCCGATGGCCCTCAACCATCCGAGTTCAGTACCTTACTGTACCAGCCAAATCCGCGAATTCCACCAGTTGCGTCAGACCACGCCATCTGCATAGAAAGCACCTTTCAGCTCGACAGCCCTCCGCGCGCGACCGTGCCCATGTCGTAGGACTGCTGGTGTGATGCCCACCGACGACGACTTGACTGCGCCACCAAACTGGCTCGCCCAGAGGCTGATGCATGCTAGCAGCCGATAGGTCCGCATAAAGTGTTGGCTTTGTGCCAGCTGCGCCGATCCTCCACTACTGGGTTCTGCGCATGAGGCTCAGCTAGGCTCATACCTGCTTCAATTATCGGCAGCACCTAACCTGACGCAGTCTGCCAGCCTGCTCTATCAATAGACGGCGTTGCCTCGTCTGCCTCTCCTGCCGGAAGGGCTGGCTGTGGCTTCGCTCCCCGCAACAAAATGATGCCTGTGAGGGATAATTATAAACCACGACCACACACGAACTGCCAGCTCCCCACCACTCGTATACTGATATGCTTCCTGCCATTCGTTAGCTTCTATACCACCCACCGCTCGCGAAGAGAAGCCCGGAATCGGCCTTTACGGAAGCATTCCGCTATCATAGACCTACCGTTCTTGCGTGCATTGGTGGAAGAAACCCTTGTCGAGTAACAAGAAACAATATCTAGTTTAGTAGGGATTCTTCAGCAACAAGAAGAGAGCGGCAGAAGAAGACACCCGTGTCACATCATGTCTCAATAATCCGATCGGGAAATAATAGAGACGGCCTGGGCAAGGCATGAAACTAAAATTTCACTATATGAGCACCTAGTTTGGCTATTCGGCTCATATCGCCATCCACAAATGCACATCATTATATACTACCATTTGCTACGCTGCGGGTCGAGAATAGTAACACAACAAATATAGATGACTTCGAGATACTTGCGACGTAGGCTTAGCTGCTCGACGGGTTCATCCACCGCCGCCCAACGTAGTCCAAAGCATCTCGAAACCGGAATTCCACCACTATCGCCAAGAGCAGAGAGACTGGCCTAGAGCTTTCAACCAACCAACTGCTGATCCGCCGTTTTCGCCAGGCTACTAATAGAGACAATACGGCTCTTATATATCAGGGGGCGGCTTGAGATCCACCAGTCCACCGGAGAGAGCTGTGACTGGTTTAGTGGAGCAGGTTTTCCTGAGCTGCATCGAGTTTCACGGGAGAACCTTAGCATCACATTTTAATAAAAATGAAATAATAAAAATGTTGATGACGTTCAAGCGTCGGCACAGGCAAGAAGGCTTTGGCGGGCACATGTGTTCACGTGATTCTGACGCAACCCGCGCCGGCCGCGTAGCGCCCACAGACCTACTACCATGACCAAGACACCAAGGGAGTATGAGGGTTGGCATTCACGCACTTACCCAGACCGTGCTACTTTCATGCCATGTCGCAAATTTTATTGTCGCCTTCAATTCACATCCACGTTCGCACGTCGACTTCCCGATGACCGCCGAATGCTCGGCTGTACTATTAGACTACAACTGGCGCCGCCTCGTCCTATGGTGGAACCGCAGCTTGTCATCAGCTACGTATACCACAGCTAGGTAGGTAAAGGCTGGGAAGCAAGCCTCTCCCTCAAACAGAGCCCCTTCACAAACCCCGGTAGATGCGCCGCTACCATCCGCCATGGGCGAGTCCAATCCCAAGGATCTACTCGGCGGCATCATCGAGCTCGACGACCCTGTTTTCTTGCGCGCGCTGAACCGCTCGCCGCACCCCTACCACCGCGGCCAGCACGAGATCCCCGGCGACCACGACCGCCTCGCGCCGCCGCCGCCGCCGAAAACCGCGAGGCGCAAGCTGTCGCCCGCGCGAGCCGGCGACTCGGCTTTCCCCAAGGAGTCAACGCCCGTAACCGACAGCGGCACCGAGGCTGACGACGAGCACTTCCTGCTCGGCCTTCCCGCGCCACGGGCGAGGCTTCACAAAGGCCTGCGCGGCTGCAACGAACTGCTCTCAGGCACGACAACGCCTGTCTCGTCCTCCATCATAGAGGAGGAGGAGGAGCCTTCGCCTGGCAAGGACGCCGTTCCTAAGGCGGCTCCCTCAGGAAACATACTACTCAACCCACTCCGACGTTACCGCAATGTCGCCCGCAGGCTCATAGAGGCCGGTATTATAGCCCTCCTCGGCGCATTCGTTACGACAAATTCACGCGTTTCGCCGATATATCAGAAATGGAATAGGGGTATGACGATTCCTAAACCACCTTCTCCACAGCTCCCACTCATGTTGTCCAGATTTCAGGCTTTTTCTTGGCCTTACCGCCACACTCGCAGCGCTATACCCCCTCCGGCTCCTGGTATGGTCATATCGCAAACGAGGGCCCTCGCGATGGCTACCGATCACGATACCAGCCGGTTTTGACCCGGCACCGTTATTGTACCCGCCAGCCATAACAATCTTGACATCACTTCTAATATCAGTTGACAAAGTGGCCGTACTTCTGCCCAACCTTGTCCTCGGCTTTTGCGCACTCCCGCAACAGCTCTTCCCGAAGCTCGAGTACACAGCGTATTACGACACGCTGCAGTGGGCGGTGACATGTCTTCCTCTTCTCTGGGGAAAGGACTCCGACGTTTATCTCCGTCAAGATCCCGCCAACCTGTCCATGCCAGTGGAGGCTGTTGTTCTGCTGTATCCTTTGCACAGGACCCTATGCCTACTCCTTCATTGTCTGACCACAACGAGCTTGTTGACAGCCGAGCTCCAGCTACTCTCCATTGCTCTTGTTGACGTCTTTGTACTCGGCAAGTCGCCACAGATGCAAATCCTAAAGGCGCTACTCTGGGGTGGCGGTCTCGGCGTCCTCGTTCTCTGCAGCCCAGTCATTCGATGGGGCATTACGCTCGCCCGCGTGCCTAAGTGGCGTTTCCGTAGGCTGCCCGGCGGCCAAAAGTCGCATGTATGGAAGTCTCTACTGCGAATATTTTCGCTGCGACGACTGCGAGCCGAGCTGCGCGGCTTGCAGCCGGATGATCCAGCCTCCTCGACAGCGTACTCTTCCGAGGACGGGGCCGAGCACGAGCCCATGTTTCGCACGCCCACCAGGGTACGAACACTAAACGCCATGTCGGCATCTCCCCACGCAGAACCAGGTACCGCCACACCTACTGCAGACTACGACGAAGACAGCATCGGAGGCATCTTGCGAAGACACACGCTGCCCGTACCAGAGCAGCCAGCGCGCCGTGTAAGTGCGCATACGCCCTCCGGCCGACGCAAGCGCGCCACCTCTCTTTCTGTGCGCCCGTTTCTCAAACTGTCCTACGAGCAAGCTACTGTCAGAAAGTGGGTATATGCAGCCTATGTGTATACCTGTATCGTCCTACTGGTCCTCGTCGGTATTCGCGCACACGTCTCCCGCCACGCGCTTTTCGGTCAAGAACCGATCGGCTGGGCTCTGGGCTACCTGTTCGGCGACCTCCCGTGGTTCCGCTTGCAGGTTGTAACGGCGAACCTAGAGCGCTGGATCTGTCTGCCTCCTAATCATACTAACACGCCGGACGTGGCTGTTGCTGGTATGGGCTGGGCCGAGAAGCTGCGCCTGCAGCACTTTGGCGCGGCCACAACGCGCCTCATCCTGAGTGGCTACTGGCTCGCGATCCTGGTCGTGGGCCTGGTCGTAGTCTTCCAGCTCAGAGACACCTACGAGGTCGACACGCGCCGCAAGGTCTTCCACTTCACCATGGTTGGCATGTTCCTGCCCGCAATCTACGTGGACCCGGCCTACGCCGCGTTGGCACTAGGTCTAGTGCTTGCGGTCTTCCTGATACTCGACCTGCTCCGCGCGAGCCAGCTGCCGCCGCTCTCCAAGCCTCTTGCCGCGTTCCTAGCGCCGTACGTTGACGGCCGCGACTTTCGGGGCCCCGTTGTCATCTCCCATATCTTCCTGCTCATTGGCTGCGCGATCCCTCTGTGGCTGGCACTCGCCGCTGTAGGCCGCGCGGGCCACGGCTACGCTGCCGGCTGGGAGACGCCCACTCGCGACGCGAGCATGGTCGCTGGCGTCGTATGCGTGGGCCTCGGCGACGCCGCTGCCAGCCTCATCGGCCGCCGTTACGGCCACCGCAAGTGGCTCTGGGGCGGCGGGAAGAGCCTTGAGGGCAGCGCCGCCTTCGCCATCGCCGTCTTTGCTGGCCTCGCCTTCGCGAGCGCCTGGCTGAGGATCGGCGGCTGGAAACCGCCCGAGGTGCCGCTGGGGCCACTGGCGGCGGCGAGGAACGCGGCGGTCTGCGCGTCACTGGCCAGTGTCACGGAGGCAGTGTTAACCGGTGGCAATGACAATGTTATTGTCCCTGTGGTTCTTTGGACATGTGTTAAAAGTTTAGGGGTCTAAAGCGCCGACGAATAAAAGCTGATTCAAAACGTTACATAGATAATAATGTTATAGCACCTAGTAATATACGGATTTAAAGCTGCACATGCTATTATAACAGTAAACGTCTATAATACATGGTGATATGTATGCATGCAGCGTTCTTGCATATTACTCACGTAGAAAACTCTAGAGTTAGTTGCCTTCTCAGATGTTTACAAAGCATATTCCACTAAAACGCCCTCACGTATGTCAAGATAGAGGAACAACTATATCACAAGATCCTCAAAGATAGCCTCCAGCTCCTCCCGTACGAAGGGCAGGCTAAGTAGCTCTGTCCCTAGCGCGTCTTTACGACTGGTGATGATTTGATGATCATGAAACCTATAAACACATCGCGTTAACATAATAATCAACAATAGCCATAGAGGATTGCCATACTCTTTTAATAGGGTCCGGAACGCCATCTCCGAACTACACACAAACTCCTCAACCGCCTTATTGTACAGCATCCTATATTCCACACCCGTAGCGCCGACCTCTCCAACGCCATCCTCGGCCATGGCAACGAGCACCTCGCCGACCAGGAGTCGAAATAGATTTCTTGCGTTCTCTGGCAAGCTGCGGAGGACAAACGCCACGCCGTCGCGGCCGTGGACGCGTTGCGCCTTGCGCCCGAGCAGCTCATGCACCTCATCAACGGGGTCAAGCTCGCCGGCAGCCCCCGCCGCTCCAGCGAGCGGCGTAAAGGTGGTGGCGTCGTGGAAGACAAAGTTGAAGGCAGAACGGACGCCGACGTCCCACAGCAGCGGGAAGTCCGGCCCGTCGGCGGAGCAAACGAGATGCACCGCAGGGTGCGCGGCGAGGACGGCCAGCACGGCATGCGCAGCGGTGGCGCGCCGCAGGGGCCCGGCGTCGACCGAATGCATGACGATGGTAACTGAGGATGCCGACGACGATGATGCCGCAGATAGATGTGTCAAGATGGACTGCGCCATGGCGAGGGGCTGCGCGGCGGAGGGGAGGGCCTTCTTTTGGCTAGTAAGGTCCGGCAGCACGGCCTGCGCGACGCAAGCCAGGATCTCGCGGATGTTGGCGGTCGGGGCGTACCCGTTGACCACGACGATAGGGTGCGAAGGCGCAAGCCCGTACAGGTGCGTGGCAAAGCGCCGCAGCAGCGCGCGTTTTGAGCCGTACCCATACAGACACACGCTGAAGCCCTGAGCAAGCTCCAACGCCCACTGCGCAAACGACTCGGCGTGTAGGTCCTCAAGGAACCTTATTTCTGTGGCGTGGCGCTGCATCGCCGCGTCGTCCCGCGCGAGCACGTCAAAGTACTCCTCGTGCGTAAGCAGCCGCAGCCCGGCCAGCGTGTTTTCCGAAGTCCTCGGGCGCCCAGGCTTGTTGTGGAAGAAGTATATCTCCTGCGGCGGGAGGTCGCGCGGCGGCGTTGGCGTCCTGACGCGCCGCCGTGGAGTCTGCGCGGCGCGCTTCCCCTTGGTTGGTGTATCCGCAGCCGCGGCGTTCACGTCATCGGGGATCAATACGTTGTCGCCGCTTTCGTCATCATCGCCCTCGTCGTTGTCGTCTTCGGAGGAAGAGTCGCCGAAGATGGCGCGCGCGAGGTCCTCGCTCTCGCCGGTCACGTCGTCGTTGTCGCTGGGGCCATCACCGCTCGCGTGCGCAAGGAGCCCGCCCGCCGTTCTGCGCCGCGCGGAACGGTCGGCGGCGTTGCGGCCTGGAGTAGAAGCACCGGGCCCGGCCGCCTTGAGCGGAGTGAGACGATGTGTCGTCGTCGTGCTGGGCGCGGAGGTGGATGGCGTGGTAGGTAACTCAGTGAAGGTCTGCTTTAGCGGCCTGCCGCGCTTCCGGGGCGTAACGTCTGGTGCCGATGCTATACCTTGAGATGTGGCGTCATCAGTGGCCTGAGTAGTCATGGCCGTATCGCGCTCGTTAATGAGCAGGTCCTTGGTAGCGGAGAGCATGGTTCCATCGAGAGACTCGAACCGGCGCTGGCGTTTAGCGGGAAGGCCTGCTTCAATGTCGTTGCGATCACGGCGCATGTTCCTGAGTCGCCGTAGCTAACTCTGTTAGCATAGGGTGTTGTTGATCTCAATCGGCGCTACCCATTGCAGATGGCGTTCGGTGATGACATTGGCTGTTACCGGCTTGGCCCCAACGTCTTGTGAGAGCTTTTGTGGTGGAGCGCGCGTTAGGACGCGTCCCCTGTGAAGTGGTTCAGCATGTATAACTTACTACCCTAAAGTAAATTACAAGACGATCGACCCTTGTACCCACCACCGCAAGCCGGAGAGCTAGGCATTTGCATCCTTTAAAACCCTACTCATAAATAGAAGCAAAAAGTAAGGAATGACAAAGAAATTGAATATCATGAAGCAAGGTATACAGGTAGGTGCACTTCGTTGTTCAGGCAACCATCAATAGAGAGTTGTGTATGAGTTGCCTAGTTCAGTCATAAGCTGCCAGAGGTTGCACAAATGCCCCTAGTCAGTCCAGCCCAACAACCCCTTCTCAGTCAATCTCAGCTCATCGTCCACCTTCCTCCACACGCGCAGTCTTGCGTCCGGATCTTGCGCGTGGGGCATGTTCCTGGCCTCCCAGATGCGGTTGAAATAACGGCCACCGCCCTTACCACCCGTCACTCCCACGCCTTGCGTCTGAGGGTCTGGACCGCCGTCCAGGCTAGTGGCCGCGTTGATGATGCAGTACGAGCCCTGCTTGGTGTTGATGGCGAACAGGTTGGCGAAAAACTGCAGGACAAAGCTTATCACAACGCTTACCCAGCCAAGGAAGCCTTCGCCAGACTTGAAGGACCATATGCCGCTGTTGACGTAACCGGGGTGCACACCGTTGATGGTGATGTGCCTGTACTTTTCCGACTGCGTCAAGCGGGTGTGCATCTCGGTCAGCCAGCACTGAAAGTAGAGCTTGTTGTTGTTGTACATTTGCACGCCTTGGCAGCCCTTGCCGTTGAAGTTGTCGAGGTCGTAGACGCCAATGTAGGTCATGCACGAGGTGGTGCAGACAACGCGAGGCGCCTCGGCACGCGCGAGCGACGGCAGCAGGCGCAGCGTCAGCAGCACGTGCGAGAGGAAGTTGACCTGGTGGACGAGCTCGAAGCCGTCCTCGCTGCGGATGTGCCGCTTGAGGCCGCCCGGGTTGGTCCCCATGCCGGCGTTGTTGCACAGCACATCGAGCGGGCGGCCCGTGTCCAGCCAGCGCTTGGCGAAGGCATCGACGGTTTTCAGCTTGCCCATATCAATCTCCCACCACTCAATGGTGCTCTTTTCGTGGCCGGCCGCGCGCGCGACGGCCTTGCAGTGGTCCGCGACCGCCCCCGGGTGCTTCTCGGCCGGGCTGACGCGACACGCCAGCACCAGGTTCGCGCCGCACTGCGCAAAGTGCAGTGCGGCCTGCTCGCCGATGCCGCTGTTGGCGCCCGAGATGACGATCCACTTGCCGCGCAGGTCGGTCGCCGGCACGTCCAGCTCGGTGAGCGTCTTGCTGATGGTGCCTTCCCAGAAGCACTTGTACCGGCGCCAGAGCCAGGTCGGCTCCGTGAAGGAGAGCGGCGCGTCGTAAGGCACGTTTTGGTACGGTGATGGCGCCATGTCTGATTTCGCTGTGACTCTGTGGTGACGCAGCTGCAACGAGTAGAGGGAAAGAAGATGGGCAGGAGTTCAGCTCTGCGGCCGTATGGTTCGTTGTCGAGCCGGTTTATAAGAACGGATCTCGGGTAAACTTTCAGGCACAGCCCCGCGCCTCCGGTCCTCCGCCTAGCCGGCACCGTTCCGAGGAAGTGCATCCCGCGCTGCGGTGTTCAGCCTCGGCCAGGAGCAGCGGGGTAGAATGGGAATCTGTACGTTATTGGCAAGCGTGAATCGTGCTTGGCATTTTCACATGGGGCCACTGGTCGCGGATTCATAGTTTAACTACTAATGCAGTACATATGACTCGCGTGCCACTCCCCGTCACAGTATGACGCAACACCAGTTGATCTAAAATACTGTACCATGTAGAAGCATGTTCATCATTCAGGGCTGGAGCGCTCTTCTAGAGGCAAAACATTGGGATTTTTCATCCCCAGTTGAGAGCTGCAGTATGTATTAGTACAAATCCCCAGTTGAGCCATATAGATGCTCGCCTCGCTCCAGCACTTCGATCTCATCCCCAACACAAACCACGAGATTCTCCCGTCGGTCGCGCGCTGTATTCAGGTCCCTGTCTTCAGGGACGGCGTGCATCCCCAGATACCCGAGTGCCGCCCTATTGCCGTTCTCTACCGTGCGGTGCTGCACAAGGGCCGTCGTCGGCTGCGGAAGTCCTCTCTTTTTGCCCTCCGCCGGCCGCTGTGAGGAAAAGGTGCCATGTTCGGGATCAACGTTGGGCATGGTGCATCGTGATGTGCGGCAGACTACGGACAGCGTGGTCGCCAGCGTGCTGTCTTGCTGGTGCACGCGCGGCGCCTTGGGCACGACGCGACACCGCTTCCAGGTTTCCTCATCATAGGCAGGCGCGCCGGTGATCCACATATTGGCGCGGAAGCGCAGAGCGTTGAGCGGCTGGTTCTCCTGCGGGAGCATCTGCGACACGGCCTGCACGGACGGCACGCTGTTGATGTTGATGGGTTGCTGGTCGGTGTAGCCGTGCACAGCGCGGGAGCCGATATTGGACAACGGCGCGAGGTTCTTGTCGGTGCGGGTAAGAGTATCGGGTGTGCATTTGAACAAGGTAAGTGTTTTGCGCTCAGGAAAGCCGAGTAGTTTCTTCAGCTTTGGGATGGCAGTGGCAACCGCGGTGATGCTCCCCATGTCAATGCCATGTGCTTCGCGATAGTGTATCATAAATGGCCTGGGCTTGAGCTGCGACTGGCGCAGGTACCGGATGGTGGGATTCAGCGGGACAACAAAGGAATACTGCGGCGTCGCATTCCATCGAAATTGTGCAATGGACGCTTGGAGCCGCTGCAGGAAGCACGGGGGATCGGGATCTGGAAATGTGAGGCGCACCGCGCCGCCGGCATGGACCAGCGGATCCTTGTCATGACTGGCTGCGTGCGGAAGCCAAAGCTCGGTGAGGATGAGTGACATTTTGGGCCTCGTACGCTGGCTGATGAATTGCAGCGTATGTTTGATGTCCGATTTTTTCTCGTCCGAGTCAACAGCAAAGGAAAAGCACCTGTCATACAGAAGCCCGGCTTTTGTTATCACGGCCCTGTCCAATTCGACGGGCCCGCATGATTTAACAGGATGAATGAAAATAGCCTTGATGCGCACTGATCCATTGGTAGTACTGCCTTCTGGTGCAGCGTATTTTGCGTCGTACTGGTCCTTCATGTTCCTCGTCGCAGGCTTGACCGGGTGCAAGTTTCGGAGCTGGCGCCACGTCCTAAAGCCCGGCGCAGTCCATAGCAAGCCAGCAATAACACAAAGAGATGACAGGACCAACGCGAAGAGGGCGCATGTGGCATTGCCTGCCGTCACGGCAGTTCTGGCGTGCCGGATCACAGACAGCAGCATACTGTAAAATGGACATTCGCATAGGTTGCAATGAGGGAGGACAGAGTGGGTAGTATTTTATAATAAACGAAGACTTGATAAGCGGCTCTCCCTATGTCGTTCAAGTGGAGTGAGACCGAGTCAGGCCTCTGGACGGAGTCTAGGCTTTGGAACACAGGTCATCTTTGGACATTAACTCCCACGCTGTGAGTGATTTACTTGCCACAAGTTGGTGCCTGGAATCATTTCCAGGCCTTTGGCGGCCGTGGCCAGGCCGAACCCCCGCAACTTCTTATTCTTGGAAACAAGGTAAAAGAAGGACGTTATTAACAAACCGTTACACTGACGATCGCATTTGTGCGTTTTCAACCTTAGCACTTGGCAGGCGCTGAAGGTAGTAGGTACCTAGGTAGATAGACATAAGACATTGCTCCAAATTTAGAAGACCTTGGTTGTAACACAATTGGCTACGATGCGGCACAGTGAAGCAAGATAAAATGAAAAAGATGGGTAGGTACTACGTCCTAGTCCACCCATCATACTGCCTGCTAGCGAAGCTATCTCTCGCAATTGCAAATTCAGCGGATGCTACAAACAGGTCTTGCTGTTTCTCCAATGTCCTTTCCTACGCCAATAACTCTAGATTTTCTTGTTTCTTACTTTATCTGGCTCACGTCGACGAGAGTGGCTGCTCGAGTGATAGAACATTGTATTCGAATGGCGGCGTGTTGTAGCGTAATAAACAGCTCTGCAACAGAGAGGTTTTTTAGATTTCGTCGCATTGACAGAATTTAGCCAGCCAGATTCCGGTGACCTTAGCCATACCGAACCTGCCCAGCGCTCACATTGAACCAGTCGTCATGCAAGAGCGACTCCTCCGTCGACGCATAGTTGATAATCGTGCTCTTGGTCATAGTATACGCCCGGTACGCCTCAACGCCATTTTCGCTGCCGACGCCGCTGGAAGCCGACAAGCCGCCCCACGGGCTGCTCGGGTCGTTGCGGTGGTGCGTGTTGACCCAGACGATGCCCGCGCGGATCTGCTCTGACACACGAAAGGCCTGGCTAAGATCGGTCGTCCAGAGCGCCGCGCCGAGGCCGTATTCGGTGTCGTTGGCGAGTTCCACGGCCTGTGCCTCGGTGTCGAAGCCGGCGAGGACTATGACGGGACCGAATGCCTCTTCGTGCCAGAGACGCGTGACGATGGCGGGGCTGGAACCGGTTTCTTGCCAGATGGACGTCTTGGGGCTTGATGTTGACCCGAGATCAAGGATAGTAGGCGGGTAGAAATGGCCTTTGCTAAAGTCGATACCGTCGAGAGATGAGATGCCAGTCATCCGCTCGCCGCCATGGACGGGCTCTGCGCCGTCGGTGAGGGCGGCGTTCACTAGAGTCTCAATATTCCGGAGCTGGTTGGCAGAGATTACTGGGCCCATTGTCGACACTGGGTTGGATGGCGACCCCATGCGCTCCTGAATTGACTGCGCCTTGATCTTGAGTTTCCGTCGCACCTCGTCGAGAATGCTACTGTGTACGAGGATTCGTGTAGACGCAACACACGTCTGACCACTAGCAATAAAGGAGCCAAACGCAATGCCATTGACCGCCGCATCCACTGACGCTTGTTCAAAGACAATAAGCGGTGCCTTCCCGCCCAGCTCCGCCGTGTACCTTGCCAAGTTGCCGCCGACTACCGACCCGATCGCACGTCCCGCGGCCGTGCCGCCCGTGACATCTACCTTACGCACCAGCCTATGGCTTACCAGTGCCCTGCCGACCGTCGGGCCCAGCCCTGGAAGTACGGCGAAGACGCCGTCCGGGACGCCCGCCTGCGCCAGGATAGGCCCGAGCAGCAGGCTGGTGATAGGTGTGAGCTCGCTGGGCTTGAGGACGACCGAGTTACCTGCGGCCAGTGCGGGCGCAAGCTTCTTGACGGCGATGAGCAGCGGGTGGTTAAAGGGCGTGACGATGGCGACGACGCCCAGTGGCAAGCGGTCGACCCAGTTGTGCAGCGTGCCATTCGTTGGCAGCACCGCGCGCTCCTCGGTGCGCAGCAGCGCCGCGTAATACCGGAACCAGCGCACAAGCGACGGCACCTGCGCCCGCATTTCGCGCAGCGCGCGCCCCGTCTGCCTCACCTCCAACGCCACGAGGTCGTCTAGTTGCGCAGCGAGCAGCCGAGCAGCCTTGTCCAGCACGTCCGCGCGGTGCTGCCGGGAGGCCCGTGACCAGTCGCCATCGCGGAACCGGCGATGGGCCGTTTCCACAGCCGCAGCTACGTCAGCTTCAGAGGCCGTATGTACCCTGTTGGCATTAGCTTTATGTAGATGCGGACGGCGCATCCGGACGCTACTTGCTGTGCAATTTGCTCTCCCGTGGCGGGGTCGTGTACAGGGAGCCTGCGGATGTTAGGTGACGCCTATGGGGGGGAGGTAAATGTACTTGCAGATCGCCATTACCGACTGATAGCACGCCACACCACAGAGGATATGCCCTGTTCTCTTTAATTGTATCTCCGTAGTTGTGTTCAGACATTTTTGTGAGTGATGTAGAAGAGAGGTTTGCTGGACCTTGCCTGGTGGAAGTGAGGGCCTGCGTACCTATGCGGGGTACATCTGGACATCTGGGGAACTCAAGCTTGGGTTACAGTCATGGGACACATGGTTTGTATGTGCAGTGATGATGGGTCAATTAGCTACAAACAAAACCAAGAGTCAGTAAATCCTCATATGCACGAAATATATAACGCTGTTTATGAGATTTCATTCGGCAGGTGTTGGTAGGGTTGGATTTCACACGCTGTGCTATGTAATAAACTGCTGACCAGGTACAGAGCTAGTTGTACAAACCTTCACCACAATACTGAGAAATTTTATGATGGTACGTTTATAGTTTAATGTTTTCTATATAGGGGTAGAAACATCCATATAGTAACGTTGAATGCCTTCTAGGATCAAGCTAGAGCGTCACAGTCAGGTAGTAGTGCTACACGC
>LUFD01003412.1:10619-30686 GCA_003025255.1 Cordyceps pruinosa | reverse complement strand
CCCCTCCTCCTCTCAAATCCGATCATGCGCAAGGGAGGTAATTTGAATACGGCGCGGCTTGGCATACATAATATACTCGGTTGGAAATGGGGTGGCGCGAGAAAACGCCTTGCAGGCCTGGCCGCATCTATGATCTACCTGGCTGTAAAATAAGAATAAGAAAAGACAGGTGTAAAAGCTCCAAAAACGCAAACAGTGAAGAAGCAAAATAAAACCAGACAGTCACAGCCGAGCTCCCCCTCGCGAATGTTTGCTCCAACAGCACCTGCTCCTCTCAGCCGCACACCCACACTCGTGCAATCACTGAGACATCACACGACAGATCATGGGTAAACGTGCGAGTGGGTGTGCCACGCGTGATGCAGCGCAACGCGATCCTGCCGCCGCCGAATACAAAAAGCAAAAAAAAGAAAAAAAAAAGAAAAAAAGGACGGAAAAAATTGGGGGAAAAAGAGCTTGCCGCCACGGGTGTAACTCGAAAACCAACCTCGCTCAGTTTGGAAGCGTTTAGGTCCCCCCGTGAGCATTCCCAAAAGCGGAACAAGGGGGGCAAACGAAACCGGGCAATCTCTTCTTTTCTTCTTCTACTTTCGCTCTTCACCTCCCGGCTTTCATGGCCGCCTTTCTGCGCTTCTTCTCCGCGGCCCGGAGCAGAGCCCGCTTGATGTCCGGCTGATCCATCGTCTCGGGGTCGTAGTACGCCGGGGCGATATCCTGCAGCAAAGGTTTTTATCCGTCAGTACATCATGCCAGCAGAAAAAGAAAGATAGAGAGGGAAAGAGGATAACAGGGAAAAGAAGAAAAAAAAAAACCCCCCCAAAACCAAAAGCAGCACACTGCGACAACGTACCAGTAGCCATTCCGGGCGGATCCCCGTGCAGGTGCGGATGTACTGCTTCGACGTCAGGACGAACTCGTGGTACACGACCCAGTCGAACTCGGTCCGCAGCACCGTCGACGGGTGGATCAGCACGGCCTGGTCGTCCCTGACGGTGCGGTAGATCTTGCCCGAGCTCTCCTTCATGGCGACCTGCATGAAGAAGCCCGAGAGCAGCGCGCGCCGGATGTTGGTGTAGTAGTTCTTGTCCTCGAACGGCGTCGACACCAGCGGCAGGCCCTGCACCTCCATGATGCGCTTGAGCTGCGCGCGCACGCTGTCCGCGCTCGACAGGTGCCGGTGCGACAGGAAGTGCTCGTGGCACCACTGCTTCGCGGCCCCGGCGTCGCCCCCGGCCAGCTGGCCCTTGAACGCGTGGTACACGTTGAGCATCGTCAGGTGGTCGCCGTCCGGGTGGCTGAAGTGCGCCTTCATCTCGTCGGCGCGCTTGCGGTTGTTGGCCGGCCGCACAAACACCTGCGGCACCGACAGCAGCGACGTCAGGCTGAGAACCTCGTTGGAGCAGTAGAACTCGGGCGACGAGATGAGCATCACCGCCAGCGCCGGGTCCAGCGGGAACTCGGACGCGAGCGACCCCAGCGCCGTCAGCTCGCCGTCGTCGTCCAGGCACGCCAGGTAGTTGAGCTCCTCGAGCGCCCGCATCATCGTCTCCGGCGCCGGCGGGTCCATCAGGTCAAAGTGCACCAGGTCCTCCACCCCGAGCTTCTTGAGTTCCAGCACCGTGTTGGCCAGGTTGGACCGCAGGATCTCCGGGTGCGTCTGCTCGATGAGCTCCTTCTTGAACGCCTTCTCCGTGTACAGGCGGAAGCACTTGCCCGGCTTGGTACGACCGGCACGACCGGCGCGCTGCTGCGCCGACGCCTTGGAGATGGGCGACACGAGCAGCGACTCGACGCGGATCCGCGGGTTGTAGATCTTTTGCTTGCTGAAGCCCGGGTCCACCACGTAGACGATGCCGTCAATCGTCAGCGACGTCTCGGCAATGTTGGTCGAGATGATGACCTTGCGGCCGGGGCGGCCCCCCTTGCGCAGCGCGGGCGGCGGCTTGTCGAAGATCTTCTGCTGCTGGTGCGGCGGGAGCGTGCCGTACAGCGGGTACACGGCGAGCGGCCCGGCGTCGACCTCGCGCATCAGCTCCTCGGCCTCGAGCGCGATCTTGCGGCACGAGTCCTCGATCTCGTCCTCGCCCGTGAGGAAGAGCAGGATGTCGCCCTCGGGCTCCGACGCGTGGATCTGCAGGACGGTGCGGATGGCGGCCTCGACGTAGTCCTTCTCCGGCTCGGGCGTGTAGAAGATCTCGACCGGGTGCGTGCGGCCGGGCACGGCGAGCAGCGGCGCGTCGTTGAAGTAGCGCTGGAACTTTTGCGCGTCCAGCGTCGCCGACATGACGATGATCTTGAGGTCCGGCCGCCGCGCCGCGATCTGCTTGAGCAGCGCCATGAGGATGTCGGTGGCGAGCGTCCTCTCGTGCGCCTCGTCGAGGATGATGCAGCTGTATCGTGACATGTCGTGGTCGTGCATGGCCTCGCGCAGCAGCATGCCGTCCGTCATGTACTTGAGCAGCGTCTTGGGGCCCGACATGTCGTCGAAACGCACGTTGTAACCGACCTCCTCGCCGAGCGTCACATCCATCTCGTCGGCGACGCGCTGGGCCACGGACGTCGCGGCGACTCGTCGGGGCTGTGTGCACGCAATGAGCTTGCGGTTGAGCTGCGGGAGCTCGTCGTAGACGACGTACTGCGGGATCTGGGTCGTCTTTCCGGAACCCGTCTCACCGACGAAGACGAGGATCTGGGTCGAGTGGTACTTGTCGAGGAACTCTTGCCTGCAAGAAACCCGGTCAGCGCATACATAAACGCATAGAAGTAGGGAAGCACCCGTACCTTTGCTTGTGGACGGGCAGGTCTCGCCGGCCTTGCAGAATCTGAAAATACTTTTGTGAGTGCGCCCGCCCGGTGAAGGGGTTCGTGTCCAAGTCCTCCGCCTTGGCGGCCTGCTTCGCCGTCGTGGCGCGGCGCTTCATGCCGGCTAGAGGCGAGTGCGCAGGCATCTCGTCGGCGCCGTTCTCGTAGTCCTCGCCGTCCTCGTCCTCGTACATGTGCGCCAGGTACGGGTTCTGCTTCTCCTCCTTCCTCATCTTCTTCCTGGAGGCCCCGTCGGAATCGGCACTGCTTCGCTTGTCGCCGGTGGTATCGGGCATAGTTTCGCCTTGCCGGATTCACAAAGAAGATGCGCGTTAATGGGGGCAATTTGAAAAGAATGTCAGATGGCTCGTTCGCGGCTCACTTTGTTGACTCGAAAAATTTAGGCGGCAAGGGACTCCGAAATCTTTATCGATAAGCAGTCCACAGTGCATACGGAGAAGTTATTTGTACTGTATCCCGACGAGCGTGGAGAGCTATAAACGACATGAATGGAAGTTCAGCTTGAAATACGGGCTGAATAAAATGCCATCGCCACAAGATATAATTTAAAGATATGATAAAGCCAAAATTGACATTTTTGTACTGATATGGCGACCGCGCTGGCACATCAAGGATCACAGCCATGGCCATTGGGCCGTCCATTTTGCTCGTCGCACACTGTGCACAGCCCCGTTTCATCCCACCTTGGATCGCGACGACTGAAAATACAGCCATTCCATCGGTGCTCCTCGGCTTTCAACACGACCGTTCTAATACTCCATTTGCTCCTGCCAGCGGCCTGGATGCCTATTTCCTAGCTCCAGTGGCAATATCCAGAGCAGTGGTCCTGTCGTGCCTCTCAGAGAAGGGGTGCGGAATATTCTGCCTGCGCGAGCTGTGTAACTGTTGGGAACTGTCCTTGGCAACGACAAGATGTCAGCGCCGGAATATGATCGCCCATATTTCACCTTTGGCTACCACGATAGTACCCGAGACACGCCTCTGAACGATCTTCAATATGGGTATCTCTTAAACCAGGGAGTCAGTTTACTCTTACGGAGCCTAGATGAGCGCGGCTAACAGTGTGCAGTTCAGTTTCGCAGTTGCGCCCATTACCAATCAGAGTTTCAGGAAACGGATCTTCAAACTTGTTGAAGACCATCTGGTGTTGCTGGCCAAGTCCAAGTCCGAGGGCACTACTGTCGCTACAGCGCCTCAGGCCGACCCTATCATCCCGCCGCTGACCCCAGAGGACACCAGCTTGTTTCCCTCCCAAGCTGTCAATACCTACACTGGCTGCATCAGCCCGTGGATTGATCTAGCTTCGCCAAACCCAATCATCGCAAGTGTCTCGCGACAGGTCTTGAATCTCGAGATCAATTATGCGAGCTTCTGCGGACTTCGCATTGTCATGATCCCGCCGCCTGAGCGGGATGGCTTCCGGGGTGCTGGGAACTCTGGCCTGGCGCAGTATTCTCGCGCTGTTCAAGAAGCGCTAACCATTGGAACAAACATGAGCTTTGTCGTGCAAATGCCCATGTACCGCGAGCCAGGCATTGATGGCGGCGTCGAAACGTTGTCTCTCCTCAACCCTTTTTCGGAGACCCCGCCAGCCGCAAAAGAAATCGACATTTTCACTACCTGGGACTCTTGGCACAACGTTCGGAGTGTTTGTAATTATAACCTGAGACTTTTTCTTGGTAAGCCAATCTGCAGTCTCATGGTACCGCCTAGCAACTAAGATCTTATAGCCCTCAAAATTCCAAGAGTGATGCCTGAGAAGGCACTACAGGATCGCTGGTTTTCCGAGCCTCTCATGTATCTCACATTTACCCCGGAGGTTTTCCAGACAAATGATATTGGCAACCCAACTCTTTCCAAACACCACCGAAATATGATCTATTCGTATATCAAGCTCAAGTCTACGCCAGGGCTCCTGATGTGGAATGTGGGACCCCGCGTTGCTCACATCAAAGATGATGCCCAGGGTACAATTCCCGAGGGGAGCTTCCCATCGCTGTCAGAAGCTCACCACCCCGAGGGTGAGTTTCTGTCGGAAGAAGAAAGCAAACCATCTCCGCACATTGAATATATGCGATGGCTGGAGTCGGGACAGCCGCCAGTTACAATATTCGAGTCACCAATGCTCACGAGCTTCCAAGACTGGCTCCAGTCACCGCTGCAGCCGCTCTCTGACAACCTAGAGTCAGCAACGTATGAAGTGTTTGAAGGCGACCCCGTCAAATATAACCAGTACGAAGCCGCTACCATGGAGGCATTGATAGAGTGGAAGACTCTGAAGAAGCCAACGTCCAAGGAGGGCGTCGTTGTCATTGCCGTGGCGGGCTCAGGCCGTGGACCTCTTGTTACTCGAGCACTCAAGGCTGCCGAGTACGCCAGCGTGGATGTCGAGGTCTGGGCTGTCGAGAAGAACCCCAACGCCTACGTTTACTTGCTGCGCCAAAACCAGAGTATCTGGGGCGGTCGCGTCAAGGTTGTCAAGACAGACATGAGGCACTGGAAGGGCCCTGTTATCTCCGAGTCTGCAGAGGGCCCGGTTTATGGCAAGGTGGACATCTTGATCTCGGAACTGTTGGGTTCGTTTGGCGACAACGAACTCTCCCCGGAGTGTCTTGACGGCATTCAACATGTCCTGGCACCGCAGGGCATCTCCATCCCGAGCTCGTACACGGCACACTTTACACCGATTGCTTCGCCCAAGCTGCATGCAGACATCCTTGCGCGCTCTGCTACGGACTCCAACGCCTTTGCGACGCCCTGGGTCGTCCACCTGTTCTCGCTCGACCACAACGCGCATCGCGTGCCGGAACATCCGCGCATCCAGGAAGCGTGGGAGTTTTCGCACCCGATTCCCAAGTCTACACTGCAGGGAGTGGAGGCGCGGCGCTCCGGCGGCGTTGTCGGCGGCGGGGGCGGCAGCATGGCGGGCGCTGCTGGTGCCAACGACCATAACTCGCGCTTCTGCCACCTCACCTTTGTCTGCCGGACGCGCGGTGTCACGCACGGCCTGGCTGGCTACTTTGAATCTACCTTGTATGCATCGCAAGTCGAGGAGACGCGGGGCGAAAAGGTCGAAATCAGTACCCACCCGGAGCGCATCGAGGCGAAGAGCAAGGACATGATTTCGTGGTTCCCGATCTTCTTTCCTCTTAACGTAAGTGGACGCTATGTGATTCGTTGGAGCCTTCAAGCTAACGTTGACTTTTGCAGCAACCTCTGTACTTTCCTGCGGACACTGAGCTGGATGTCAGTATGTGGCGGCAGACGGACGACACCAAAGTGTGGTACGAGTGGCTTGTGGAAGCCTGGACTTGGGTTGGGGAGAATAGCAGAGTCAAAGTAGGATCGTCGGAGCTGTGCAGCAGCCGCAAGATGGCGTGCCTCATGTAGGACCGAGCAAGAGTGATGATAAAATAGCGAAAGCGATGCTTTGAAGAATCACCGAGGAATGACTGGAAGCAGAGGGTGTTTTCATCGAATCAAGATATGAGCTCGAATAGACAGAAGATAAGAGCGACCACAGAGAAGGCTACCCATATCGTTGACAGGGACTATTTTCATTCGGCAGCCTGTGTTCCCTCTGCAGGAACAGAATCGGCGCCCTCCTGGCGCTCTGGAGCATAGTTAGATGGACGCGTCCCCCTTGATCGGGGGCGAGGAAGCATACGGGCTTTGGCAGCAGGTGCCAGCGCGAGGGCGAGGGCGAGGAGGAGTATCTGAGCCCAATGCATGGTGTTGAATACAAGCAAGGCGCAGTTTTTGCGGGTTTGGATGGTATGTGATGATGCTCAGAGTGCCCAGCGGAGAGGGGAATCGGATGAAGAGGGGAAACGTGGAGGGGGAGCGCGGACGGATCGCGCCACGACGGCCAATCGGATGCATGCTACCGTCGTAGAGCGGGAGAGAAGTACGTAACCCTTTCCATCGTAAATTACTCGCCCCCGGGCTCAATATGTCATCACCCCAGTTGGTCTTCGCCGACGCAGCGCATCGCAAGGCCGGCTTCTACGCTTTCCCGGAAGCGCTTTTTCTTTCACGCCAGGCGATTCGTGTGAACGATACACGAATGTGATTGCCAGTAGCCCGATCGTTTGAAAGGCTCTGGAACAGTCCAGATGAGGTGAATCTCAGGATACGAAGGAAGACGTAACGACTTACATGCCGAGTGGCGCAGCTCAGTCCTGGCGAGGAGTCTGTGCGAGCATATGCCTCTTGCAATGTCACGCGTGTGTCAAGTCATTTGCTGCTCCGGAGATCCTGAGTTGCTTCTGCCAGTATTCGCTCGACTGACGCGCGTTCGTGCCAGAGGGAGGTATCGATCCCTTGGGTGACGCTGACAAGGATCGAGTACGCGGCCGTAACCAATTTCTTAGTAAGGGAACGTGACGCCAGCCGATCTTCAATCTAGAACAAGCTTCGCACGGCTCTCGCTCCAGGCGGGAGAACATAAAAAATGCCGGGACTTTAATGTTCCATGGGCTCGTATATGCATCGAGAAGAGTACTACCTTCTTCTTTCGCTGGTGGATATCTCAGGCACGGGCCGCACGGACTTCGATCCCGGGTGCCCTGTAGTTAGCGAAGAAGGGTGACTTGGTAGGGCAGACGGTAGAAAGATTCTGACGGTTTCCGGCTGAAGATCTCTATCTCGGGTATTTGAGGGCGTCGAGAAGCTACGAAGAGTGGCTAAGTTGCTATCTCACTACACCTGCGCCAACGGCTGGGCTCGGTCTTTGTCTGGCAGAGCAGCGTGGGTTGCTCTACTTTTTTGCGGGGTTCCTTCATACAGTCTTTTGTATCATTCTTTCTTTTGCAGATACTTCTTTATCATGCATCTATAGTTCAATTTCTCTTTTGCTTTCTCCGCAAGTAGCAGGCTGTGTTGGCTGCGTTGAAGTTCTCCACTAGGCTGCCATTCAGAACGGGGTGAGGGGGCTGTTCAGAGCGAAAGTTTCTCATATGGATAAAAGAAAAACTAGTCAAAGCTCCTTGTTTCGTAATATTCGAACCGGAAAGCACATCTTTGACCCTCGGATGGGTCGCTGCCGAGGTCACCAGTCAGTCAAGACCTCGTAAACACCTTCTCATTTGGGTTGTCGAGACATGAGGTGGTAGTAATCCCATGCATGTCTAATGCAAGTATGGGCTGTGTTGAAAGGTTTGTAGTTATTCGAATTTCAGTTCGCTTATAGTTGTTAGTGTACATAAAGCGGAAGTGTATACGAAGCAAATATAAATACTTCGCTACTCCCGCTCAAGTTGACAGAACTGCAACTGCGCTACAACCAGCCGCAAAGACTGCACGCAGCTCCTTCCACTTGATTGTCATATTTAACAAGCTTCTTCTGTTAAAATGATTTACTCCCTCCTTCTTAGTCCCGTTCTCTTCGCCGGGGCTTTGGCAGCACCAGCGGGCGGTGGCGACGGCCGACCCGCAAGCCCTGCCGTTGATGCCGACTCGTCTGTCCCTGTCCTCATAGGGATGAAACAAAAGAACGTCGAAAACATGATGAACTACGTGTTGGAGGTGTAAGTGTTCCTACGAAGGCTGCGTGACGGTTCTCTCGCTCTGACGATGAACAGCTCGGACCCGACTTCCGCCAAGTACGGCCAACACTACACCCGGAAGCAGGTGGATGCGCTGTTTGCTCCCGATGACCAGGCCATTGCTTCCGTCAAAGACTGGCTGGTCAAGTCTGGCGTTGCTGCAAACTCGATCAACCTGTCCCGGAACAAGGCCTGGGTGCGGTTCGAAAGCACCGTCGGCGAACTGGAGTCTCTCCTCCAGGTCAACCTTACCGCCCCCAAGAACGCCAAGCGCGACGCGGGCACCGCAGAGCCCAAGTTACCGCCGCACATCTCGTCGGTGGTGGAGTTTGTGCTGCCCTCGCTGAATACCTCGAGCCATGCGGCCACCGGGCAAAAGAGCGGCCGCGGCCATAAGCTTTCCAAGCCGTTTCGAGGTGTTGTTGACCCCGGTAAATCAAAATGCATCTGAAGGACCGTGGTCTCATCGTTCTAACCCTGTGATTACGAAAGTTTCCACTGAGAAGTGCAATGAGGTGATTTCGCCTGCCTGTATCCGCGCGATGTACAAGATCCCGGCGGCGAGCAGCGAGCTGGCTCGGAACAACGCGCTTGGCATCTTCGAAACCGAAGGAGACTACTTTAACCAGGCGGACCTGAACGAGTTCATCTCCATTGCGGCCCAGAACATCACGGGCGGCCCGAAGCCACTCAAGTACCTGATCAACGGCGCGCAGCTCGACGAGTCGCGCGACGCGGCTGGGACGGAGTCCAACCTCGACTTCCAAATGGCCGTGCCGCTCATCTACCCGCAGCAGACGGCGCTGTATCAGATCCAGTACCCCAAGTATGGGCTGGAGGACTTCAACTACATCTTTGCCCAGTTCCAAGACGCGCTCTCCGGGTCCTTTTGCTCCGACAACGGCGACCAAGGCAGCGGCCTCGACTGCAACCAATACCCGGTGCCCAACGTGCTCTCTGTGTCCTGGGGTGATATTGAGCCGGTGGAGCCACGGCAGGATGTCATAGATCTCTACAAGGTATGGTTGGTCGTGAAACGTGTCACGACGAAGCGGCGGCATCATGGATGGCTAACAGAGGTCTCAGCGCATGTGTAATGAATGGGGCAAGCTGGCACTGCAAGGAACTACGGTGGTCTTTGCGTCTGGAGACACTGGCGTGGACGGCAACGGCAATCCCGATTGCAGCGTGAGCCCGAACTTTCTGCCCGACGGCCCGAGCAGCTGCCCGTACATCACCTCGGTCGGGTCTACGGTGCTGCCTCCCGGGGCGGCCGTGGACGGCGCTGAGATTGCCACGACGAGTTTTGGGTCCGGCGGCGGTTTCAGTAACATCTTCCCTACACCTCCGTGGCAGAAGAATGCGGTCTCGACGTGAGTGCTTGCAAAACGAAAAGACGCTTAAGGCGCTGCCTTGACCAGACTGCTGACCGCATCGTGGGGGAGCGTAGATACCTGACGAAGCACGATCCCAAGCTCCCGGCGGCCTTTTTCAACAAGTCGGGCCGCGCGTACCCAGACATTGCCGCGGTCGGCGACAACGGCTTCACGGTCAGCGCGGGCCAGCAGGTCCTGGTGGGAGGCACGTCCATGTCGGCGCCGATCGTGGCCAGCATCTTCAACCTGATCAACGAGGAGCGGCTGCGCGCGGGGAAGAGCACGCTGGGGTTCGTGAACCCGGCGCTGTACAAGGCGTACGACGAGCGCCGGGCGCTGTTCAACGACGTCACGGTCGGGTCGTCGTTTGGGGACTGCCACGCGCAGGGCTTCCAGGCGGCGCCGGGGTGGGATCCGGTGACGGGGCTGGGCACGCCCGTGTACCCGAAGCTGCGCGACTATCTGGTGAAGCTTGGCAAGTAGAGTTGGCGGCGGCGAGAGACGGGAACATGACGGGGATATTGACGTGACTGAGATGTTGCCATGGCTTGAGTCGCTTGTTGGTAGAGTTGGGTTCTCTATGGATGTGATTTGCCGACTGCGTGTATTGTCTGTGGTTAGTGGCAAGTGAGACAGCCAGTAAGATATGCAATCGAGACAGAATAGACAACTTGCCGAGAAACAAGGAGCAGGTCATGGGGGATACAGTATGATTCATAATTAGTCGAACAGCCGTGACAGGCTAGCACTGCACTCTACGTAATGGACTGGATGGGCTTACTGGGCGCTGTAAGCTGATGTGGGCGGAGGGCGGCGGCCGACGAGGCCGGGAAACGCCGGAGCGACCAGGAGCCGTAGCGAGATTATAGCGAGGTTATGGCGGGTGATGGCGGAGCTACAGCGGACCGCCAGTGGCTGCCCGGTACCGGAACGCGCTGAGGCCGCCGAGGCCACCGCTGTAGAATTGCGCTGCGCCTTCTGGGGATGTAGCAGGCTTCCTCTTACTTGCGCTCCTTGGACAATTCATTCCTCGTCGTCTGGCTTCAATCCGTCGTCCATCTCTCAATCGGCAACCTGCGACCCGTCATTCACTCGACACACGGCACCTTAAGACCACCGCAGCCCTCGCGCCATCCCGTCCGCGCTGTGCTTGCCGAGTTTCCCCCCTCTTCCCACACCATGGCGTCGTCGACGTCGCAGCTCTCACGCTCCTTACTAATAAGAAGCCCAGTCCTCCGGTCTTTCATGGCCAGCGGCATGCCCCGCAGCCGCCGCTCTGATCTCTGCCCCTCCAGTGCCAGAATAATAGCTTCAACCCCCGGCTCCCCTGTACTTCCTCTCTCCTCCTCCTCCTCCTCCTCCTCCATTGCTTCCTCTCCCACACACCAACACACGCGCAAATCCTCCACCATGTCTTCCCAGCCTCCCCATCCTACGCTCCTCATCCCCGGGCCCATCGAGTTTGACGATGCGGTCCTCCAGTCCATGAGCCACTACAGGTATGTCCTGCCCTTGTTCCGCTGCCCCGCGGCCAACACGCCGAATCCCGCTCTGCGCTACATAGCGGCGACGGACGAGCATTCGCGCCGCCCCAAACGCCACACCAGCCATTGTCTAATCGCATTTTGTCTTGTCTTACCCAACGATGCAGTGAGAGCCACGTCGGTGCTGGCTTCGTCAAGATCTTTGGCGAGACCCTCTCGCTCCTCCGCCAGATCGTCCGCTCCACCGACCCCAACGCCCAGCCCTTCATCATCAACGGCTCCGGCACCCTTGGCTGGGACCTCGTCGCCGCCAACCTCGTCGAGGCCGGCGAGGACGTGCTCGTGCTCAGCTCCGGCTACTTTGGCGACCGCTTCGCCGACTGCCTGACGCAGTACGGCGCCAAGGTCACCAAGCTCGACGGCCCCCTCGGCGGCGTCCCCTCCCTGGGCGACATCGAAAAGGCTCTCGCCGCCAGGAAGTACAAGCTCGTCACCGCCACCCACGTCGACACCTCGACCGGCGTCCTCTTCGACCTCAAGACCCTCGTCCAGTCCGTCAAGAAGGTCTCCCCGGACACCCTCATCATCGCCGACGGCGTCTGCAGTGTGGCCTGCGAGGAGCTCGCCTTTGACGACTGGGGCCTGGACGGCATCATCACGGCCGGCCAAAAGGCCATCGGCGCGCCCGCCGGCCTGTCCATTTCCTTCTTCAGCGGCCGTGCCGTCGAGGTCGCCCACAACCGCAAGATCCCCGCCGCGGCCTACTTTGCCAACATGAAGAACTGGACTCCTAGTAAGCCGAGCGGTGGCCGCAAGCGCGCATTGACAACCAACTAACCACGTGAAACTAGTCATGAAGAACTACGAGGCCGGAAAGCCGTCTTACTTTTCGACCCCCTCTCCTCAGCTCATCCACGCCCTCCACACGGCTTTCAAGCAGCTCTTGGCCAACGGCATCGAGCAGCGCATCGCCAAGCACGCCGAGGTGTCCGACTACGTCAAGAAGTCGATCAGCGACCTTGGCCTGAAGCTTGTCGCCAGCAAGAAGAATGAACAGTCACACGCCATGACTGCCATCTACCTGCCCGAGGGTGTTGGTGCTACCGATGTCCTGCCTAAGCTGCTGAGCAAGGGCGTCATCTTTGCGGCTGGCCTGCACGCCACCATTGGCCCCAAGTACATTCGTTTCGGACACATGGGTATTTCTGCCGTATGTTCCATAACGAAATCTGTGCTTTTGTTTGTTTTTCTTGTAATACTAACATGGCTTGCCCAGGTCAACTCGAACCGTGGCGATATCGACAAGGCGCTCAACGCTCTGAAGGAGTCGCTGAGCGAGTGCGGCTACAAGGCCTAGGTAGACGGCCGAGCTGGCGGCAGGAAAAAATCGCAGTTGGATGCAAGAGTCAGGATAGAATGAATACCATCTGGCTGTATAATATAGAGTAAATTGATCAAAAAAATAAAATAAAAAATGAATGTAATGCGACTGGGTATCGCCGACAGTGGGAAATGGCTTGTTTCGCTTACATGCAGCTTGTGGCGCCTGGGCAACCGCGGCAACCGGCACTGCAAGGGTATATGCAATTCCGGGCAATTTCAGCAGGCCGTGTCTTGCGCCAGCTCCCAGCGAATCGATACTATGTTTCAGAACAACCCAAGGCCCGCGATTCGCGAGATGAAGGCGGGCGAGTGTTTGGCGAGGTGGGGGTTACGGATATGACGACGGAGTTAGGGACCATGCAGGTAACGGTACCTGCACCGGTGTGGCGCGAGGAAGTCGTTGGAGGCTTAAAGTGTGGCGAAGCGGGCATATTGGTGTGGCAACGGTGGCTAGTGATGATAAGCGCAGGCAGAAGGCGGGCGAGGCGGGGCTCGCGGCCTGCCAAAGTACCTGTACTTGTGCGGGTGCGGTGGCTGACAAACTGAGCCGGAGGATGGTGATTACAGCATGCTTTTCGTTTGAATATTTTCGAGATTGTGTTGTAGGGATGGGCTTTTGTTTTCTTTATTCCCCATGTACATTTTTTCTAATACCGGAAGCACCCTCTCCGTCCCGAGCACCGGGTACTGCCTAAAGGCTGCAGCAACAGCAGCAACCCCGCTTCCCGGCCGCTCTTGGGCCTGCCGCCCGCCAAATTACAGCGCTTCCGCCTCACCTGCTGCGCCCACTGTTAGCTCTGTTAGCTGCTGCAGTGTTGGGCACCTCGTCCACCTCCTCCGCCCTCCAACCAGGAAGCTCCCTTCTTCACCTTTGCTTCTCCTCCCTTGGCCCTTCTCTCCCATCACCAACTACATCCGCTCACCAAACAAACCAAAAAAAGCCCCGGCCGTCTCCCCCCCCCGAGCAGCTGCACCACCTCCCTCTATTGTGCTTTTCCCACCGAACCCGTCCCCCAGAAGCCTCTGTCTCGACGCGCCGCACAGCACGGTCGTCGCCCTCTGCGCTGTGCCGTCGCCGGCTTTTGCTGCTGCTGCGTCTGAAGCTGTGATTCTCGCACCTCACCCACCACAACCACCCCGCACCGCACTCCTTCCAGTATGGCCATCAGCATCGAGGAGCTCGACACCACCGTCCGCGCCTTTTACGAAGGCCGCGGCGACCAGGTACGCCTTTCTCTCTGCCTCTCTGCCCCGCGCCTTTTCTTTTCCTCGCCTTTTCGCTGCCCGTCGCATCCTCCCGCCTCGTCTCCCCGTGTTTGCTCCTCTACTGACCGCGCCTACCGCCAACAGCAAAAAGCCGCGCAGAATGCCTTGAACCAGGTTCGTCTACTCTACTCACAGCCGCCTAACCTGCCGAAACCCCGTCTCGTCCTCCATCCACTGACAATTTCGCGCCCTACAGTTCAAGGAGGACCCCGATGCCTGGCTCATGGTCGACAAAATTCTTTCCGATGCCCAGTACCCGCAGACGAAATGTGCGTCCCCTCACTCCGGCCGGACCGCTCCTATGCAACCCCGCCCGACAATACCTACTGACAATATGCATAGATCTCGGCCTTCAGGTTCTCGATAATGTCATCCTGACGCGATGGAAGGTTCTACCCCGCGACCAGTGCCAGGGTACGTCGCTGCGCCCTCATCCTTTGTGCACGCTCCGAACACTAACCCTCCCAGGTATCCGCAACTTCATTGTCCAGTTCATCATCCAGTCCTCCAACACCGAGGAGTCTCTGCAGACCAACAAGACCCTCCTCAACAAGCTCAACCTCGTTCTGGTCTCCGTTCTCAAGCAAGAATGGCCCCACAACTGGCCGACCTTCATCAACGAAATCATCTCCTCCTGCCACTCCAGCCTGTCGATCTGCGAAAACAACATGATTATCCTGCGTCTGCTCTCCGAAGAAGTATTCGACTACTCTGCCGAGCAGATGACCTCGGCCAAGACGAGAAGCATGAAGCAGACCATGTGCGCCGAGTTCTCCCAGATTTTCCAGCTTTGCCAGGAAGTCCTCAATACAGCCGACCAGCCCAGTCTAATCATGGCTACTCTCGAGACGTTGCTCGCCTTTTGCAACTGGATTCCTCTCGGCTACATCTTTGAGACACCCCTCATCGAGACCCTGCGAACCCGCTTCCTGCCCACCCCCGAGTTCCGAAATGTCACTCTGCAGTGCCTGACTGAAATTGGTGGTCTGCAAACCGGCGGCCCCGGCCAGCCCAACTCATACGATGAGCAACTTGTCAAAATGTTCACCGAGGTCCTGACAACCATCGCCGACATCATCCCCATGAGCCTCGATCTGAAATCCACATACCCCAGCAGTAACTCGAGGGATCAGCAATTTATTCAGAACCTCGCCCTGTTCCTCTGCAACTTCTTCGGAGCTCACCTGAACGTACGTGCCCCTACCCCGCCCCCGCAATCTTGGCCTTTGCTAATCGCCGCAGCTCATTGAGAAACTCCCCAACCGCGATTACTTGTTGCATGGTCACTACTACCTTGTTAGAATATCACAAATCGACGATCGCGAAATTTTCAAAATCTGCCTCGACTACTGGCTGAAGCTTGTTCAGGAGCTCTACGAGGAGATGCAACAGCTGCCCATTACTGACCTGAACCCGCTCCTCGCTGTTGGCGGCGGTATTTCTGGCGGTGGCGCTCCCAACCCATCGCTTCTCTCCAGCTATCCTCTCCGCAAACACAAGTACAACGAAGTGCTGTCGAACCTCCGCGTCGTCATGATTGAAAAGATGGTCCGTCCTGAGGAAGTCCTGATTGTGGAAAACGACGAGGGTGAGATTGTCCGTGAATTTGTCAAGGAAAGTGACACCGTTCAACTATACAAGACAATCCGCGAATGTCTCGTCTACCTTACCCATTTGGACGTGGTAGATACCGAAAACATCATGACCGAAAAGCTGGCCCGCCAGGTCGACGGCACCGAGTGGTCGTGGCACAACTGCAACGTCCTCTGCTGGGCCATTGGTTCTATTTCACTTGCCATGAACGAAGAGACCGAGAAGCGGTTCCTCGTTACTGTCATCAAGGACCTGCTTGGTCTCACCGAGATGAAGCGCGGCAAGGACAACAAAGCCGTTGTCGCCAGTAATATCATGTACATTGTTGGCCAGTACCCCCGTTTTCTCAAGGCGCACTGGAAGTTCCTAAAGACGGTGGTCAACAAGCTTTTTGAGTTTATGCACGAGTCTCATGAAGGCGTCCAGGACATGGCTTGTGATACATTTATCAAGATTGCACGACAGTGCAGACGTCACTTTGTCGCTCTCCAGCCCATGGAGCAGGAGCCATTCATCGAGGAGATTGTCCGTAACATGGGCCGCATCACCTGTGATTTGACTCCTCAGCAAGTGCACACATTTTATGAGGCCTGCGGCTACATGGTCGCCGCCCAGGGTAACAAGCACCAACAGGAGCGTCTCCTTGCCGACTTGATGAGCATTCCCAATGCCGCCTGGGACGAGATTATCAAGCAGGCAACCATGAACCCCTCCATTCTTCAGGACTCCGAGACCATCAAGGTCATTGGTAACATTATGAAGACCAACGTGTCGGCATGCACTTCTATTGGATCGTACTTCTACCCTCAGATTGGTCGCATCTACCACGACATGCTCCAGATGTACCGCGCTACAAGTACATTAATATCCGAGGCCGTCCAGCGCGATGGCGAACTCGCTACGAAGATGCCCAAAGTTCGCGGCCTTCGCACTATCAAGAAGGAGATTCTCAAGCTTGTTGAGACGTATATCGACAAGGCCGAGGACTTGCAGGCCGTCCGGGCGCAGATGATCCCACCACTGCTTGACTCCGTCCTGGTTGACTACAACCGCAACGTCCCTGGTGCCCGCGATGCCGAGGTGCTCAAGGCCATGTCTGTTGTGATCACCAAGCTCTCCAACCTGATGGAGGACCAGGTTCCCACCATCATGGAGAACGTCTTCGAGTGCACTCTGGAAATGATCAACAAGGACTTCTCTGAGTTCCCTGAGCACCGCGTCGAATTCTTCAACCTTCTCCGGGCCATTAACCTGCATTGCTTCCCTGCTCTGCTCAAGCTCGATAACAACCAGTTCAAGTTTGTCATTGACTCTTGCTCCTGGGCATTCAAGCACGATAACCGCGATGTGGAAGCTGCCGGCCTCAACATGTGCCTGGAACTCATCACCAATATTGCAGAGAAGACGGATGTCGCCACCGCGAATGCTTTCTTCCAGCGCTTCTTTGTTACGATTCTCCAGGACGTTCTGTTCGTTGTCACGGACAATGACCACAAGGCCGGTTTCAAGACGCAGTCTATGCTGTTGATGAAGCTGTTCTACTACATCCAACCCGGTGACGGCAGCCAGCCGAAGATCCAAGGCCCCATCTATACTGAGGGCCAGGCTCAGGCGGGATCCAGCAACAGGGAATTTTTGGGTAACTCGGTTGCTCAACTTCTGCAGAGAGCCTTCCCAAACCTGCAAGCGTAAGTGCAGCGCGAAGTATGTACTTTGGAGACAATGCTAATAATTGTACAGTGCTCAAATTACAAACTTTGTCGAAGGCCTATTCAGCCTAAACACGCAATACGACAAATTCCGCCTGAATCTGCGAGACTTCCTCATTTCGCTCAAGGAGTTTGCCGGCGACAATGCTGAGCTCTTCATTGTCGAAAAGGAACAGCAAGAACGGGATGCCAAGGCTGCCGACATGGAGAGACGACAAAAGGTTGGCGGTCTGCTGAAGCCGTCGGAGCTAGACGACGAAGAGCTGTGACTGGGTGAAGAGTTCAGATCCGAGTTTGCCCCGAAGCAAGCGGCCCAGCTTAACCAAAGCACGAGCGGAGATGGTTGGGAGTTTTATGGACTGTGAAGCGTAAAACGAAGGGTCGATATGACCGCATGATGACTGTTTTTCTGGCCATGTGGTGGTTTAGCAGTTGATATTTTGTTTGTGTTTTTTTTTTCTAATTTCCTTTATAGTTGTGATGATACCGACCAAGGGCAAAAAGATTTGATTAGTCTCCATGGCAGATTTTATGTCTGCAAAGAAAAAAAGGGAGCCTCCGCTGGGTTATCCTATCTACCAGATGGAAGGGGATACTTGAAGTAGACGCTTTCTTTCCTTTCTTATCTTTTGTCTGCTGTGAATGAGGTCTAGCAGCAAGCATTCATGCAGAGAGCGAAAGGGGGAGGAGGCAGGGAGGAAGGGCATGAGAATGACGAAAGGATTGGCGATTGGACGAAAAGCGGAAGTAGTTAGACATGATGACCATGTATGTAAATTGTCTCTCGCGGAAAAAAATATAAAGAATTGAAATCCATCGAGGGCCGCGTCTCGGTGCATCTCTGCCCTTTGCAATGGTGTGTGATGGAACTACACGGATAGCCTGGATAAAAAGAGCACTCTTGGGCAATGCCATTTCCCTCATGACTACGAAGCAGACTCTGCCTGTAAAATTATGCAGAAATCAACGTCGTTCTTTGATATCCATCATACTATTCTCTTTACTCGCGGCTTAGGTGTTGCTTCCAACGAGCTCTTACATAACTCACCTAGACAATTATAGTAAGAAAGTCACAGAGAGGCCATTTGTTCTCCCGAGTCGCCCTCAAAACGTAAACCTATCGCCCGCGGGTGGCGGGCCACTCAACTTTACTTACTGAAGGGCGACGATCTTTCCCCAACTCCCCGAGGTATAAATGACTACGATATACAAAACTCATACTGGGGCAGGTGTGGCGCTGGACGGCGAATCAGGCACAAGGAATTAATAAAATTACAGAGAATCAGGAGTGCCGAAGGAGGCACACCATCAGCTGAGAATGAGGCTTCCAACCTTGCAGAGGCTCGCCATCAAATTACAGTCCTGATCAAGGACCACGTGGGGGGCCATTCCCCAATGGTTCCTGAACTAGCTGCCAATCCGCGCAAATCCGTTGACCGAAATGTGCCAGTGTCCCTGGACAAGATTTTCCATGCCTGCTGCTGCGGCATCGTTCCCGCGTGCTTGGCGATGCGGGACGTATAAAGGGCCAAGGCTGGTCGCGGCCAGGACGAGCCGAAATTCGCCAAGACTCAACCGCCCGCTCGGTTTTTCTGCCCCCCTCCCCGTTGCGATTGCCGACCATGAAGCCCTTCACGGCTGTGCTCCTGGCCGTCGTCGGTGGCGCCGCCGCCGCCCGCCTGAGCCCGCGCGGCCCGGACGCCGCCGGCCAGATCCGCCTGGCGTACCACGGCGACGACGGCATGATGGTCAGCTGGAACACGTTTGAGCACGTCGCGGCGCCCGAGGTCCGCTGGGGCCTGACCCCGGACGACCTCGGCCACACGGCGACGTCGCGCACGTCCGTTACGTACCCGACGTCGAGCACGTACAACAACCACGTCCTGGTCGCCGGGCTGCGGCCCGACACCACCTACTACTACCTGCCGCACCCTCTGCCGCAGGGCGGCGACCGCGCGCCGTACAGCTTCACGACGGCGCGCGCGGCCGGCGACGCGCGGCCGTACTCGGTCGCCGTCGTCATCGACCTCGGCACCATGGGCCGGCTGGGCCTCACCGACCACGCCGGCAAGGGCGCGCGGCCGGGGAACATCCTGAAGCCGGGCGAGAAGAACACCATCGACTCGCTGGCGGCGACGAGCGCGGGCTGGGACTTTGTGCTGCACCCAGGCGACATCGCGTACGCCGACTACTGGCTCAAGGAGGAGATTGCGGGCTTCCTGCCCAACACGAGCATCGCGGACGGCCACACGGTGTACGAGGCCATCCTCAACGACTTCTACGACGAGATGGCCGTCGTCACCGAGGCCAAGCCGTACATGGTCGGCCCGGGCAACCACGAGGCCAACTGCGACAACGGCGGCACGACGGACAAGGCGCGCAACGTCACGTACGACGTCAGCATCTGCTCGCCGGGCCAGACCAACTTCACCGGCTACAAGAACCACTTCCGCATGCCGAGCGACGTCTCGGGCGGCACCGGCAACTTCTGGTACAGCTTCGACCACGGCATGGCGCACTTTATCCAGCTCGACACCGAGACGGACCTCGGGCACGGCTTCGTCGGCTCCGACGAGATCGGCGGCGACGCGGGCGAGGGCGCGAGCCCGGTCAACGCGACGCTGAATGCGCAGACCGACTGGCTGGCCGCGGACCTGGCGGCCGTGGACCGCGCGCGGACGCCGTGGGTCGTCGTCGCGGGCCACCGCCCGTGGTACCTGAGCAAGAAGAACGAGACGGGGTCCGTCTGCTGGGCCTGCAAGGACGTCTTCGAGCCGCTGTTCGTGCAGTATGGCGTAGACCTGTACCTCTCGGGCCACGCGCACGTGTACGAGCGCCAGGCGACGCGCGCGGACGGGAGGGCCGACGCGCGCGGGCTGGACAACCC
>LUFD01003412.1:0-10550 GCA_003025255.1 Cordyceps pruinosa | reverse complement strand
GGCGCGGCGGGCCACTACGACGGGCTGGACGACCTGCTGCCGACGCGGCAGGCGTACAGCCGCTTCGCGCTCGACGTGAGCAACGCCACGTACGGCTGGAGCCGCCTCACGTTCCACAACTGCACGCACATGACGCACGAGTTTGTGGCCAGTAATAACAACTCGGTGCTGGATACCGCCACGCTGTTCAAGGACCGGAGGTGCAGCCTGCGCGAGGGCGGCGGCAAAGGCAACGGCACGGTGACGGGGCCGGGGACGGGGCCGGGGACGGGCGCCGGCAATGGGAGCGACGGGCAGCACGGCAACGGCACCACCTCGCCGGCTGCCTCGTGCTCCTCGGCGCCGGGAGGCTCGGTCACGGCCACGGCCTCGCCCAAGGGACCGAGTGCTACGCACAGCAGCGTGACGCTCCCGCCGAGCAGTTCGGGCGCTCGCGCTGTAGCTTCCGTGACGCTGATTGCGATGCTGGGCTTGTTTGCTCGCATGTAAGTTTGGTAGATGTTGATATGTCCGTGCTCGAGCGACTTGGTATGCATGGCTAGGAAATAATGGGAAACTGCTGCCACTGTGATCCGAACACCTTCTGGTACTGAAAAGGTTCTGTGACCTGTGCTCAAGATCGAAGAGTCACTTCAGGATGCGCCGACGTATCGTCCAAGCGACGCATACGACTTTTCTGTTCACGTGCGCCGCCAACGAATTCCTCATATATGCGTAAAAGAGGCTAAAGCAGTTTTTGAATTGCAAGATGGAGAAAAACGATAAACATTGAGGAAAAGGGGGGAGACAAGAAGACAATAAGAATAACGAAAAGGCGAAGCCATTGGAACTGTTGAACCGCGTCTTGACCTTATGGATTCACCGCAGCACACCCAGCTGATTTTACATTTTCACACGTAAGCTGTGCAGGGACTGGTGCTCAAGTTGCACTGTCGAAATGAAGTCTTCTAGATAGCTAGCAGCGTCGCCTGCCTAGCGGACGGCTGACGACACGGGCCAGGCCGAGCTCCGTCGGATCGCATGCTGCAATCATTCTCACACCGCGACTTCATGGAGCTCCGCACCAAGTCTCATACCGTTCATACAGCATCATCAGTCCTTGTAATCATTCTTCGTGGCTTTGGGGAAGTCGCTGCCTTGACCGAGCTTTCCTGAATCAACTGCTCGTGTGGCCTGCTGCGTATTCTTCGTCGCCTGCTTTGTGTACCCTGCCGTTGATCATGATGATGTTGAGCTTTGCATGTTCCTGGAGAACCGCAATATCGTCCAGGGGCTTCCCGTCGACGAGGACGCAGTCGGCATAATTTCCGACCTTGATCTGGCCCATTTCGTGGGACCTCATAAACAGCTTCGCGACGCCGTACGTGGCGGCAATGAGGGACTCGTGCGCGGTGAAGCCGACGAGTTTCTGAAAGTGAGCGAGATCGCGCGCATCTACAACTGATCAGACAAGCTTCCTTTCCCCTGTTGGAAAACAGATGGCAGGGCTGGCAGAACGTACAGGTGCCGTGTGGCGTCCACGCAAAGCCATAGTCACCGCCGGGGAGCACAACGATGCCACGCCGGTGCATCTCGCGGAGACCGCGGATGGCATGCTCCAGCTCCCTCTTGTAGCCGACCTCCTCGGCCTTTTCACTGGGGTAGCCAAACGAGGCGGCATCGTGCAGCGTGCCGATCAGCCAGTTGATGCCGGGCGCCACGACATGCTTGTGCTTGCTGCGCTCAAGCATGTCCATGCCTAGAACGAACACGTCATCGTACCGTTCGTGGTTGAGATGGGTAGGGAATCCATGCTCTTCTTACCTTCCTCGTCAATGTAAGACGCGTGATAAATGACATCCACGCCATGTCGGACACACATCGTGACAGAGTCGCGGGCGCGGGCGTGGGCGCACAGTCGCTTGCCGTGCTTGTGAGCCTCGTCCACGCAAGCGGCCGTCTCTTCCTCGGTGAAGTAGCAGTCTTGCGCAGAGCGAGTTTCTGTAATCTTCGACGAGTCAGTAACTAGGTTTTGCGCAGTCCAGCGGACTACGGCTGCGTACCTCCTCCCCGGACATGGAGAGCTTGATCTGGTCCACGCCGATCGCGACGTGGTGCCGGATCACCTCGCGCATCTCGTCGGGCCCGTCGGCGAACGCCGTGATGCTCGCCGCGAGCTCGCCGCCGCGGCGGGCCATCTCCTTGCCGTTGGCCAGGTACCGCGGGCCGGGGATGCCGCCGCCGTTGATGGCGTCGCGGATGACGACGTCGAGCCTGTCCTTGGTGGAGGCGGCCCCGAAGCACCTGTCGTTGCAAAGGTGAGCTTGTCGCGCAAGTGTTGCGGGTGGGTCAAAGTCACTCACATTGTATATCCAGAGTCGATGTAGCAAGCGGCGCTTCTGGCTGTCTCGAGAATGTGCTCGTCCTCGGCCAGCCCGCCCAGGGCGTTCAAGTCGCCGCCGTTCCAGGTGAGGTGTGTGTGCGCATCGCCGAGTCCAGGAATCAAAGTGCGGCCGCGGCCGTGGAAGACACGGACTTTCGGGTCTTGCATGAGTTTTTCTTTATTGTCAACTTTGCCGACGGCAGCGAAGCGCGTTCCTCGGACGAGAACGTCGCCCCTGTAGGGTGGCTCGCCCGTGGCGTCGATGATCTCGACGTCAAGAAACAGCACAGCAGAGTCTTCAGGCGTGCCTTGTATTTCATACGGCACGGGCTGCAGAGACGGATCAAATGCTATAGCGTCGATACTCGCAATGTTCCGGGGCGGCCCGTCGTACGGCGCCGGATCGTACTCCGGGGAGGTCCACGGGACGCGGACTGGGGTCTCGGCCATGTTGGATGTATCTCGAGCGGCAGGAGGAAGGCTCGTGAGGCGTAGTTTGAGCAAGAGAAGATGGATCTGGCCAGCTCTGACGCTTCAAACTGAAGTGGGGGAAAGCAACCGCTCATATATGCAGTACGATGCGCCACCATGGCGACTGTTGTACTGCACGAGGTGGCGTCCATTTTTCGAATATATACCTCAACAGTGCCCACAGGCGCTCGAACATACTGTATTGTCATTACCACTCCGGCGCATAATAGCATGCGACACAATACGCTTGTACAAGCTCACTCTGATCAAGCCGCAGAGGGGTTGTACTGCCAGCCCCCGACCCCGAATACATTTTCCACGGCGCGGAACTGGGGATGCGGAGAAATCGGGTTCAGTGGCGCGAGAACCCACCAGTGTTAACCAGACGAGGGGTAATAACAGAAGGAGCTTTATATGCGTTTGTGTCTGTCTGTCGTGGCAGTAAGTAACGTTGAAGCAGGCGAGCTCGTGGCCGCGTTTCGCCGCGTATAACCGCCCGTCCACCACATTACCGGAACTAGCATGCTGGCCCTGGAATGCTTGCAGGAGCCGTTAAATTACGTCGCCTTTCAGATTCCTGGAGACGCGGGCCCGAGCAGGCGGAGATTACCGGACGTGCGACACTACACTACACTTGGGGGCGTAAGCAGCTTGGGGAGATGCATACAAAAATGTACAGGAACAAACATAGGCAGAAAGAGACAAGACCCTCGCCGCAGCCCCCAAGTCCTCAAAATGCTCCTTCTGTTTCATGCTCGCTGTGGAAAGGCTGGATATGACGATTGGCTATGAGGATCGAACGGACCGTCCCCATAGCACCCGCACAGCTGTAATACCTTCTTCGCAAAGAAAGAGAAGCAACTAAAGCCCGAGCAGGGGGAATCCATCATACCTCGTCCTATCTACGGTGACACACCAATGATTGCGGCTGAAATGTCTTGATACAGTATCACAAACAAAGACAAGCCAGCACATTACACGTTCGAGTACGGAGTAGACTGCCACCTTCTTCCGAAGTGGTAAATCGTGCCTTGAAGAGCATTAATCTTCACCCGGCAGTGTGGAATCTTGAAGGTTCAATCCCCTAATGCGCAGCCAAGACCCAGTCTGGCGAGAGTTGAAACCTGCGAGCCCATAGCCGAAGGCCATTTTTTCACCAATTGATATACACAAGAATCAATCAGCTTTTTTGACACCAAGCCCCTCCGCGCACGGAGCTGGCTGCTGTTTCTGCGATTCTCGGGCTGCTGCCGCAGCAGGGGACACTGTTCTCTTCTGCTTGCAAGCACCGGAATTCGTCTAAAAAATTGCTCGAAACCATCGTAGCTAATGCCAGCTAAGGTTGTTGTTTCCTCCATTTCTCTTTAAAACCCCATACTTAAAGTAATGAAAATATGTCATGTGTTACAATGCAACATGCTGCTGTATAAAAAACCGACCCACGCATTTTTGGAGCATCAAGACTTCCAGATATAAAGCACGTCCCGCCACCATATCGCTTGCCAACCTCGTCGCTCGAGCAGAAATCAAAAAGAGCCTAGAACTACACGCGACGCACTCATTACTTGCTCAAGATACGTGGCGTATCCTCCTCGTCCTGCTTTTGCTGCCTCTTCTTCTTCTTGCCCTCCAGCTTCTTCATCGCGTCGCTCGTCAGCTCCTGCCGGTCGATCAGCTTCACCACGTCCTTCTTGCGCGTCTTCCTGTCGCCCCTCATGATGACCAGACCGGCCACGATGTTGGTGGTGATGCTGACGCACAGAATGGTCGTCGTGATGGCCGGGTGGCGATGGTGGTAGTCGATACCCCAAGTGGTCGAGCTCAAGGATATCTGAAGGCACGAGTGCGCATCGAGCAGGAGAATGACGGTGATGAGCAAGCTGAGCGGGAACTTGTAGTGGGTGAAGGTTTCGTGCGGTTTGTAGAAGCTGTGCGACTTGACAAGCTTCTGGCGATGGTGCAGGAAGCGCTTCTGCTGGTTGGGGGTAAGTGGATACAGGTCTTCCTCTTCCTCTTCTTCCTCAACCCCGACATCTTGATCCTTTGACAACGGACTGGGCGCGCGAGCAGTGGGGGGCTGCTGTTGCCCAGACTGGCCGGTTGAATCAGGCACCGACGACGATTTGCTGTTGGCATCAATTGCTGGAGCAGCAGAGGCGTCTGAGGATCCGCTTCGGTCTGGCACCTCCACGTCTCCCCTCTTTAGTCGCGCCTTCTTCATCTTGCGAGAGTAGTGGACAACGAAGCCCAGGTGGTAGGTGTCGATGGCACGGAAAGGAGCCATGCCGCCACCAACAACCAGGAAGAGCGCGACCAACACACTGTCGATGATATGGAGGGTGTATTCTTGTTTGTCGCCGACGTAGATCCAGCCGATTAAGAACAAGACCCAAGCCAAGCCAAACGCGGTGATGCAAACAGCATAGAATGTAACCAAGAAACCGAGGGGCCGGCTCACATACTGTCCAAAGCCCTTCATCATTCGCTTGAATTTCGATCGTCGAGAGTGCAGCATGTGGCGGACATGGTCGTCGAGCTCCCACTTCTCCGCGTCTGTCCAGTTGGCCAGCGAAACGCCGTGAGGTAGAGCCGCATAGTGGGAGTCGCTCAGCCGTGAGGTGATGGTGTCGGTTCTTCGTATGGGCGGCGCCGGTGTTTCCGCCTCCTCCTCGGTTGGCACTTCTTCAATCGTTTCATCAGGAGCAACACCAGATATTCTTGGCTCTGGGTGGGTGCCCGAGGTCCTCGGCTCCGATGTCCCCGGCCGAGACGCAACGCGTTCGACATCGTGCTGGGTGAGGGTATATGTTGGGCGTCGGTTGATGAGACCGCCGAGATCGGGGACGAATAGGGAGTTTTGAATGTTGGTCAAGGTGGATAGCGTTTGGATTTCGGGATCTGCAGATATTAGTGGCTGAGCGACGGCATGTCGGTTTCGGCCCAGGCAACTTACCGATGGTATCTAGAAGATCCACCAGATGCTCATCGTACTCGTCATCCTGGTACAGGGATCCTCGAGGCGTTGTGTCTTGCGAACGGCGCCTCCCAGGGGCGTGGGCACCGGGCCAAAACATTCTGCTGAAGCGTCTGCGGCGATTTTGCTGCGAGGTGTTGGAGTCGACATCGAGAGACTCGGGCCGCTGGCGGCTGATGCTTCCAGGAAGAGAGGTGGTCGGGGACAGGGGGCTACCGGCGACGCCAAGCTCCTGCATTGTCGGGCGCGAGCCCTCCTCGGTCAGTCGCGGCAGGGCGATCTGGGGCGTGCGACGCGAGTGTCTGGCGGTGTCACCATCGCGAGCCGCCGCGTCGAGGGTAGGCTGCGATATGCTGCGGGGGCGTCCACGACGCGCAGAGGACGAGGCGGCACCGGCGTCGGACGAGGACGAGGCGGTGGCGGCCTCGACGTCCGGGGGATTCAGCGAGGCATTGGACAGGCGTCGGATGCGGATGCTCGGCCGGCGGTTCGAGTTGCGGCTGGCCGGGCGGGGATCGGCGGCGGGCCCGGCGATGCCGGACAGGTGCGAGGTCGAGCGGACAGACTGGCGCGACGGCTGCGGGCGCAGGTTGGTGGCGGCGTCGAAGTAGTCGCCGCTGGAGTCGGCGGCGGCGCTGGGGGTTGCCGGGCCGAGAGAATAGGTGCTGCGAGCGGCGCTGGAGGCGGCCTGCTGCTGCTGCTCTACGGCCGCCGCCGAGGAAGGGCGGCCGTTGGGATTGTCCATGGGCGTCGATCGCAGGAGGCAATCGAGAGCGAATGGAAAGGACGAGGTTGAGATGAAGAGAACAAAAGGACGGGATGGCGAGCGTTGCCAAACAAAGTCAAGACTTGATTGATATGGAAGCAGCCAAAACCGGCATGGCAGATGAAGTGGGGCCGGCAGGGCAGCGGCCAGGCAAGCATGAACAATGACGCAGTACAAGTCATGGCTCAATCTAGGTATAGTATCTTAATATATAGGGATCAATCGGAGTCTGCCTATACCAACGGAAGAAAGGGAATGCTATGTTTCATCTCCAGCCTTCGCCACGCCGCCTGCGCAGACTCATTCGCAGTTACGGAGCACAGGCTGAACCTCTCTGGCGGTCTCGGCACTATCGGAACCGTGGATTCCACGCTAACCCCCTATAATTTGCCACCCTACGGCGCTGTAACAGGAGCTCTGCTCACTGTAATTCACTGTAACGCACTGTAACTCACTGTAACTCACTGTAACTCACTGTAACTCACTGTACCTTCGTACTACCTTAGATGTCTTTACTGACTGTAACCCACTGTAACTCACCGTAACTAGCTGTAAGCCACTGAAGATAGCCGCCTGGAAAGATGCTGTTGGCTTGCTCGACTAGTTCACTTTGATAGTTGAGTAGGAAAAAATGGCCTGGACTGGATTCTATCAAATTGCAATAGCCCTCTAACATGAAAAATAGAATATGAGATAAAATGCTGAGTAAAACTTCTGAGAGTGCCCCCTTGCCTACTCTTTCCTGACCGAATCGACACATATAAAAGTCTGACATGATAATGGAACAACACCAAGGAACAGAAAACTAGTTGAATCCTAGCCGAGAAAGGACCAAAAAGAAAGAGGTAGAAAGACCATTCAAACCACCCATTACCGCTCCGCGTTGGCAACCGCCGCCTCCACGGCCTCCTGCAAGTCAAAGTGGAAGTACGGCCGGTTCAGACCATGGACCGCCACAAGACGAGCGCTGCCAGGATTCTTGGGAACGTCATTCTCAGAGCCCGACGCCGGCCAGATGTCCGACTCGGGAGCCACCTTGCTCTCAACGTCATACGAGCCACGGCCGGCCTTCTCGTCCAGCGCCGCCGCCTTGGCCGCGCTGTCAGCACCACCGAGGTTCGCGATACTGAAGATGGTCTTCCAGTGTCCCGCGCCCTCGCCCGCCCTGGGCTTGGGCGAGCGGTAGCCGAATCCGGCCGCTGCCAGGGCACGCTTGGTCCAGCGATTCTCAACGTGCGCAAAGTGCCAGTCCACAACCCCCGGCGCCGCGTACCGGTCCAGCTGGTTTCGCACATCAATCAGCGCCTGGGCAGCAGTGACATCAATGTTGTTCACAGTGGAAAAGTCCAGCACGATGGCCTTGAGAATCGGCCGAGTGTCATCGACCGGCTCCTTCTCCACGTTGCGTGGCGTGGGATCATTCCAGGCACGGTCCTGTCATATATTGTCAGCAAGCTTGTTACGGTCCTCAAACGCGCACGACTTACGCCAATCTTGCCGACAAGGCTGATATCCGTCCGCCGGGTCTCCTTGAAAATCGTCTCGGTGAGGTGGTTCAAGTAGCGCGTCGCGTTGGGGTAGTTGAATCCCTCCGCGAACCGGTACACGTAGATGCCGGGGTAGGGGCGCTGAAGATCGATTCTCGGGTTGGAGCCGTCCTCGTGGTCAAGCGGTAGGAATCCGGTCCGCAGGCTCTTTTCGCAATCTCCGGCCAGGGTGTCCTCAGTGCCAAGACCAGTCACGGAGCCGTTGGGCGACGTGACGACTGTGCGGATGCGGGCAACGCCGAGGAAGCGGCCGCGGCTCAGGAACAGTCGCCAGAGAACAACGGCAAACGAGACGCACACCGTGGTGTAAATGCCATTCTCGATGGTGGTGAAGACTGTTACGAAAACACCAGCCAGGAAAATGATGACCTCGAGCGGCGAGACACGCCAGAACTGCAGAATGACCTTGGGAGGGGTAATGACGTCGCCGACAGCGTGGATGATAACACCAGCCAGCGCAGCGTTGGGAATGTAGTAGAACACGCTCGTTAAAGCGTAGACAGCCAAAAGGACGACAATCGCAGTGATGACACCAGCAAAGGGAGTGCGGACACCGGCCTTGGACTTGATGGCAGTGCGGGAGAAGGATCCGGTAGCAGGGTAGGCTCCGAGGAAAGGTCCTAGCAGGTTGCTCACACCGATGGCGACGAGTTCCTGCGACGGGTCGATGACGTAGTTGTTGACTCTGCCGAAGGATTTGGAAATGGAAATGTGCTCAATCAGCATGACAATGATGGCGGCAGGAAGTTCCGAGGCAAAGGCCGAGATGATTTCCGAGTTGACCGTGGGAGCGGCAGCATGCTGAAAGCCTACTATTTGTTAGCTTTGACGCTGCTCGTCTGATTCATTCGGCAGCAGCCCTTACCTCTGGGGACGTCCTTGATGAGAGAGAACTTCAGGTTCTTCTTGTGGCGCGGGACATTGACGGCCGCGCTGATGGCGGTATACAACAAGATGACAAACGCCGTGCGAAGGGTAGAAATGAAGAAGAACGTCTTGGCTCGGTGCGGCTGCTTCTTAGCCATGTAGGTGCAGAAAGAACGGATGATGTACAGCATGGCGAGAGAGGTCAGGCCCAGGGCGGCATCGATGTTGGAGTGCGGCAGGCCCTTGAGCGTGTCGATGATGACCCGGTAGGGGGCGTTGCGGGTGTTGATCTTGGGGATGCCCATGAGCTTCGAAACCTGGCCGGCGATAATGTTGACGCCGGAGCCAGTCATGAAGGCGCAGATCGCGGGCAAGGGGATCACCTCCACGATCCAGCCGAGGCGGGCCAGGCCCATGAAGAGGATGATGGCGCCGCAGATGATGGCCAGGGCGGAGGCGACGACGTGGCCCTCGACGTGCGGCAGGACGTCTTTGGCGTGGAGGACAATGTTTCCGGTAACCTGGGACATAACGGCGACGGGCTGATATTGTCAGCTTGTAGATGATGGCAAGGGCATGCGGACAAGCTTACACCAATGGTGATGTCCTTGGACGTCGCGAAGAACCAGTAGATCAGGACGCCCATAAAGGACGAGTAGAGACCATATTCGACGGGGAGCTGGGCCAGCATGGCGTACGCCATACTCTGGGGGACGACAACAGCTCCGACAGTGATGCCTACAACTCGTTAGTTTTCTCGCGCTCCTTGCGATGATTTTCTGCTCAACGCAACGTACCAGCAACAAGGTCACCGATAAGCCAGGTGACATTGTATTTGCCGATCCACTGGATAAAGGGAAACAGGTTGTAGATGTAGCGTCCGACGGCCTGCCACGTGGGTGTGATTTCCTGGATGAACTCGGCCACCGTGGGCTCGCGCTCGATAAAGAGATCCGCGTTCGAGATGGACGGGATGTCGTCGTCGGCGTCATGGTGCTGCGAGTCGAACGCGCGCTGCAGGCGCTCCTTGATGCCGGGCATGGTGACGGATCGGGCGCGTGGATGCGACGCCAAGTCTGCAACGCAAGCCTCTTTCCTTTCTGTACCGCTTGGCGGTGCAAAGGAGAACGATTCAGAACAAGGATGTAAAGGAACGAGGAAAAAGACCGGAGGAGCTGGGAAGCAATAGTCTTTGACGGGCCCGAGGCTAGAGGACCAAAGTGGGAAGGCTGGCCAAAGAGCTTGTGAATGCGTCGGCAGCGCAGGAAGTCAAAGGGCCACCACGGCCGGACAGGATCAAGTTCATATACCAAACGACTTTCAAAGACGGACGGCAACGACAGGAAGAGGAGCACGTGTGGACCAGCCGCAAGCTTCTTGGACGCATAAAGGAGGACCGACCAGCTGGCAGACGCCCAATTTTTTCCCCCTTCCAAGACTTTGGGTGGCTTTCCTGGCTGAACTTGTCCATCCCGCGCCAAGCGACAATCCAGATTCCCTGCTTGGCCTCCGGCGACGCAGCACCGGGCTTGTCGGGGAGGGGGCCTTCAGGGCTGGGGGGGG
>LUFD01003408.1:10922-30180 GCA_003025255.1 Cordyceps pruinosa | reverse complement strand
AAAAAAAAAAAAAAAAAAAACCACAGGGCGTGTCATGGCTGCAGAAACAGTAAAAAATGGCAGGGGCAGAACATAAAAAGTCAGGAGCCTTAAAGCAAGGACTGACGAATCATAGAAACATAAAAAAAGAGAATAAAGGAGAATAAAAAGAGAAACAGTTAATACGGCGAATTCACAATGTCATCACGACCTAGTTTATACCGGCCACTCAGGGGCGTGCCAATCTTATTCGACGAGGAGCTCCTGTGACCGCCAGAGATGCGGACGTTGCCAATGATGCTTTCGCGGGTGGGCTTGCGGAAGCTCTGCTTGGCCACCATATTGACCTCGTTGGGCAGCGCGACAATGACATTCTTGTCGGAGCCAAACTTGAAATCGTCGGCCTTGACCTCGTCCTCGTAGCGCTTAATCTTGTACGGCGCCTTCGTGCCGCGCAGGACGCGCTTGAGGTTCCACTCGATGATGTAGGGACCGGTGGCTGTGATAATGCTCGTCTCCTCGGCGCCCTCGCCAGTGTTGAACTTGGCTGGGGTGAAGCTGATAGGCTTACCCGTCTCGTGGTAGAATTGCGCCACGTGCTCGGGTGTGAGGGCTAGACGGCGCGGGCGTGGCTTGGTGTCGGCCGAGAAACCCTTTTCGAAGCCCAGCTTGCCCTCGTTCTTGCCGTCCTTTTGCATGGCATCGACCAGCAGAATGTAGTTTTGAGTGGTACCGAGGATCCAGCGGCCATCGGCAGAGACATCCATACCGGTGATGGGGTCACCGAGGGCGGGCAGTTGCGTCTTGGCGCGGATACCGAGGCGGTCAAAGAGACGGATGTCACCCTTGTTGCTGGCGACGGCAATGTAGCCCTTTTCGGTGGTGGCGAGCGCAGAAAAGTCATTCTTGGAAGCGTACTGCTTCATGTCTGAGTCAACAAGCTTGTTTCCGGCGAGACGTGGATCGACGCGGAATAGAGCGTTGTTGGAAACACCGAGGAAGGTCTGCTCCGAGGTCATTTGGGCAAACTTATTTTCGGGGGCAAAGTTGACGACGGGGATGTCATCGTGGACGTTCCACTCGTCAACGACCTTGCCGTATTCGATATCCATGCGGTACAGCTTGTTGGGGTCGACATTGTTCTGGATAATGAGATCGCGGTCCTCGCCGTGAAGCATGACCTTTTTGGGGTTCATAAGCTTGCCCTTGGGCGTAGTGACCTTGGAGATGTTGGTGGAGAACTTGAGGCGGTTGTCGTTGGTGTGGGAGAAGACGCCAATCTTGGAGCCGCGGACGACAAATGAGCGATCGTGCTTGTAGCCGACGGCAAGCTGTGAGTTCATTTCGCGGTCGTTCTTGTCTTGCTCCTCCTCTTCGTCTTCGTCACTATCGTAAGCGTCACTTCGGATACCCTCTTCGTCAGCCTCTTCCTCCTCCTCCTCCTCCTCCTCTTCCTCCACAGGAGGAGCGTCTTCCATGGTCAGGTCGCCCATGGAGTCGAGCACGTATTCGCGCTCCTTCTCTTGAATCTTGGCCCACTTTGTCTCGTTGAGCCTCTCCCAGATGGCCTGCATAATGGCTTCCTGGAACTTTTCCAGCGTGGGCTGGTCCTTGAAGCGCAGCAGCCAGGAGCGGGCGGTGCCATCGGGGCTGAAGTGGTTGAAGACGAAGGAAAGGAACTGAAAGTCGAAGACGGGGCTAAAGTCGGAGACGACGGGGGTTCCCAGCCAAGGCTTCTGGCCCTCGATCTGGAGCCAGTACTCCCAGCGGCCAACCTCGGAGACGGTAGCGACTACCGAGTCGTCCACCAAGGCGAAGTGGCCAGGCTGGGGGTCGTAGACGTGTAGTTCGGCGGCGATGCTGGCGTAAATCTCCTTGGGCTTGGGCGGGTTGTTGGCGTCGTAGACAGGGCCGGCGGGTTTGCTCTCCTCGGGGATTGTAGTAGGGGCAGCAGCGTGCCGCTGCTTGGTGGGAGTGGTTGGGGCCATGAATTCGGCGGAATCGATGGAGCGGGTGAGGGTAGGACTGCTGAGGGGACTGGCGGGGGGGATGGGCAGCTCCTCGTGGAACTCGAACTGGCGCAGGTCGTCTTCGGAGGCGGTGGTGTTGGGCTTGCGGTACTTGCGCTCGTACTGGCACTCCTGGGCGGCGCGGAGGAAGAGCTGGAGCTGGTGGGCAGGGAGGGCGGCGTCGCAGACAAACTCGTAGACGTCGCCGGTGTCGCCGCTGAGGTCACGCCAGGCAATGACGCTGTCGCCGCCCTGGCGGGTCTCGACGCGGAAGTGCAGGGCCTCGTCGAGCAAAAAGGTCTTTTCGTCGCGCTCGCTGGCGAGGGCGTCAATCTCCGCGTCGTCGCCCTCCTCCTCGGCTAGGAGCTCCTCCTCGCCGTCCTCAAAGGCGCGCTGGACGACGAGCTGGTAGTGGAAGTCTTGGTTTGTGCGGCGGATGCGGATGGCAGCGTCCTTGAAGATGAGCTCGGAGTAGCCCTTGGGGGAGAGGGGGCGGACGAGATAGAGCTGGCCCTGGGGGAGCTCGATGAGGGATTCCTGGGCGCTGGAGCCGAAGATCAGCTTTCCGACTGGGAGGAGAGTTAGCAGGGGGATACTGGTGTTGGGGTTGGCTGGTGAGAGGGAGAAGAAGGACAGGCGGGTGGTGGCGTGCGTGTGTTGAACAAGAACGGCTCGTGACGTGTGAGGCGCTGCATGCACAGTGACAAGTGTTGCTGCGGCCTAGCAGGCGACCGGCATGTCGGATGCACGGCTCCCGGCCCAAGGAAAAAGCAAAAGGGGAGGGGGAAAGGAAAGAAGCAATCAGAGGCAAGCGTTTCGCAAGGCACTGATGGTGGACATACCATTTCGCAGGACAAACATGGTGTCCGCCAAGGTGGGGGTTCGAAGCTTGAAGCTCTTGTTTTGTTATTCTGTGGTCGCTGGGTGGCGGAGAGGGTAGACGCGGGGGCTCGACGGCAGGGCGTTTTTCGAGGAAGGATCCCAGTCGTGTAGAGAGGAGGGACGGCGACGAAGGGTGTTTGCTTTGCAGCAGCGATGCGCAGCAGTCGGGGGGCGCGGGGTGTATGAGGAAAAAAGGAAACAAGACAAAAACCGGTTGCTGGTGAGGTGAGTGAGGGGCGCTCAGGCAGTGGCCGTGGCAGTGGCCGTGGCCGTGGTGCCAGTCCAGGCAGTGGTGCCAGTCCAGCTCAGCGGCCAAGCGGGGCAGGGATCAGGAGTCTGCGTCTGCGTCTGCAGTCTGCAAACTGCTCTGGGAAAAAGAGAGGAAAATGTTGGGACGAAAGATAGATATTGTCAATGACTTGATCATCGTCACTGTGGCTTTTGTGGCTGTGGCGTGTACAAGGGAAAACGTGTCCCTGGGAAAGGTGTTGATGCAAACAGGGTCGCTATCACGCATCTCGACAGGTACCAAGGTACTTGGCACAAGGTAGTAGGCACGGCACTCAGGTACCTGTTACTCAGGAATCCGCAAAGTTGATTTGCCACCAGACAAGGACACTGCTCTGCCACTAACGTACCTAGTACCGCCTGCTCATCAGCCCTATCAATCACTTCCTTTGCTCATAGCCAACGAATCAAATGCTTTCCATCCGCCTGCCACTGCTGCCTAGGTAGCTGCCTAAGTACCCTTAGTACCTGGCTCATTGCCGCCCGCTGACTTGCGCGTCTGTTTGGTTCTTTTCCTCGCGCAAACAGCTCTTGACCAGGTACCAAGTACCTAGTACCACTCACCCAATGACGCAACTCATCCCTTACAAGCAACACAAACTGCTCTTCGCCACGCATCCCCCAACCAAACCATGTTATTCTCACAAACCCGGTACAGAAATCGTAGGCACGCACGCGGTGATAAGCCTCGTCGTAAAAGTATCTTGACCATCTATCAAATCCGGTAGACTTAAACCATTCTGCTGTCTAACATGGGGAATAACGTCGCTCAGGCCGCATAAAGAAAACAACAAATCTTGTAAACAAAACAAGTGAAATAAACAGACAGAAAAGAAAGATAGAAAGCCCTTTGTGCTCCAAGCCCAACTCACCGCTCAGCCACGAGCCCGTCCTACCTCCTTCCCCTGACCACCCCGAAAACACCCCCCTACAACTCATCCATCATCAGCATGTCATCCAGGTCGTCCTCCATGCTCTGGAAGAAATCCTGTCTATCCTCGCGGTCCGTCGTCACCGCTCCCGCTCTCGGCCCCGTCACCGACGACGACGCACCACCGCCACCACCACCACCTCCTCCTCCTCCTCTATACGGCGCCGCCATCGACGCGCCCCCGGTCCCCGCGCGGCCCGCCACGTCGTCCGCCAGCAGCCGCGCCACGTTCATGCCCATCAGCGCGCTCGTCTCCATCGTGGAGATGAAGCTCTCGATGCCCGACGTGTAGTAGACGCCGTTGCCCACGATCGGGTCCTGGAACGTCACCCGCGGCGACTCGACCGGGTACGGGTGGAACTTCTCCATGCGGTACCACGTCACCTTGGCCGGCTCCCCGGCCCCGGCCCCGGCCCCGGGTGCTTCTCCCTTATCTCGCCAGTCGCTGTCAAAGAACCCGTCCAAGTGCGCCGCCGGTACCGCCTCCGGCGCGAACAGCTTGTACAGGTACTCCGTCTGCCCCGTCGCCGGGTTCACCACGGTGCGCAGCGTGCTTAGCGAGAAGAAGCCCGTGCCGCCCACGACGTCGTCCGGGTCCGCCGCGACGCCCGCCTTGAGCGTCGTGTAGACGTTGCTCGGCGGCGTGCCCCCGCGCGGCAGCCCAAAGAGGTCGGTGCGCAGGCGGTACGGCGACGTGAAGACCACTACGTGCAGCTCCTTGTACGGGATCTCGTCAATCTTGTGCGTGATGATGCCGCGGCCCGCCGAGATGTTGCTGTACTGCCACGGCGCCGCGATGATGATGTCGTCAAACGCCGTGGGCACGACCTGGTTGGTGTCGCCGCCGGCCAGCGAGATGGCGTACTTGTTCAGGGTGCGCGCTACGCTGCTGGGGCCCTTGGGCTCGAAGTCGATGGCCGCGACCGTGGCGTTGCGGAGGAGCGCCGCGCCGCTGGCCTCGAGCATCCGGTCAAAGATCTGCCAGTTGCCGCCGCGGACGGCCACCGCGCCGTCCGTCGCGAACGAGACCATGGTCTCGAGGCCGTGGATGTGTGCCAGGTTGGAGGCGTAGTTGACGCGGGTGGCCGGCTGCAGCACGTGGCGGCAAAACTCTTCGTTGACGCCAGCGTCGGCCAGGAACTGCGCACCGGTGATGCCGGTGACGCGCTCGAGGCCGAGCTCGTACGCGCGCTGCGTGAGCGAGCGGAATGGAAAAAAGGGCGGGTCGTACAGCTTCAGGAACGTGGCGACGACCGTCTTGACCAGGCTGACGGCACGGTACGGGCTCATGCCGTAGCGCCACCACAGCCGGGCAGCGTCCCACCACCAGGAGCGGCCGCCCTCGGTGCTCTCGAGCACGACGGCCTCGCCGTCCCAGATGATGGTCAGGTCGCCCGGGGTCGATGGCATGGGGTCCTCGAGGGTCAGGTTGAAGCCGAGCGCGGCGCCGTGCATGATGCGGTTGGCGGCGACGAAGATGGAGGCGCCGAGCTCGACGGGCCGCTCGTCGGCGGCTGGGTCGTCGTAGGCGTGTATGGTGAGGGTGCGGCCGCCGACGCGGGGCGTCCGCTCGAAGACGGTGATGTTGATCGGGAGGTGCTCGTCGCGGGCGTACTGGCTGAGGTGGTAGGCCGCGGACGCACCGGCGGCTCCGGCTCCTGCGATGACAGAGATGAGGTGTTAGCGAGAGAGACTTTTTGTGGTGTGTCATTTTATTGCAATCCGGGCAATGGTGCGTTATATGGGGAAGGCCGGAGAAGCGGTCCGTCACATGCTTCGCAGCATCGGCGTGCTTCTCGAGGCGTGTGTCCTCGACGACGATGAGAATGGAGAGAATGAATCCCGACGTACCTATAATAGCCACATTCCGTACGGGTTTAGGGTCGTGAGTCTCGGGGCGTAGCGCGCTGGCGAGGCCGGCAACCACCACCACGCAGTAGGCGAATGAAGGGACCATGATGGCGAGGGGAGAAGAGGAGAAAGAAGGAAGAGAGGCGGGGAGACGAAAGGATAACGGGCCTCTGTCTTGACGAAGAGTGGACTAGAGAAAGACGGAGGGATGCGGATGTTGCATGGCGACGAGGGATGGGATAAGGAAGTTGGAGGAAAGATAATGTTTGGAGGGGAAGAGAGGAAGACGTGCATTTCTTCCGCCGCGATGGCTTGTGGTGTCGAGGCCGGCCCACCTTGCACTAAACAAATTCCCCTGGGGTTTTATATTTGGGGCCCTGCCAAAGCTTATTCGCAGCCTAAAACACCCTGCTAAAAACAGAGGCCCTTGACCAGCATTCGAGACATGAAATGCTTCCTGGCAGCACAGTTGGCATTGTTTCTCCTGTGACGGAGCTCCGGACCCTTACCACTCCTTACAACTCCCTTGCTGCTCCAGGCACGCCAGTGTTTGCGCTGCCGCATCTGCCCGCCCGTCTTTCCGCCCCTTCCGCTTGCCCGTCCTTCCAGTGGCTTGCCAGCAACCTCCCGCCACACGCAATGTCCGTCAGCCTCACACGCGGGGAACAGACACGCACCAGCCACATCTTGAGGTCAAATGATTCTACCTCGTGTCTGTCAACAAGGTTGTCTACAGCATCAGGGAAAAAGAAGCCACAGAAAATTCACAGGAAAAAAAAGGGAGGAAGAGTAGACGGAGAAAAATAGATCGGTCTATTTGCAGATTCACATGATACACAAACAAACCTGCAGCCAGCCAGCCGTGGACCCCATCCCGGCCCATCCCCCCGCCTCGCCCGCAATTCGCCTCAAGCCACATTTTGCTGCCTTCAGCCACAACAGCTACAACACCCACCGTAGCTTGTTCTGCACCAGGCTCGTGTAGACGGCATACCCATATCCAAATAGAAATAAACTGCGACTTCTCATTCGCACAAGCTAGCTTTTCTCTCCCTCGCAGGTACTATAATATCATGCCCTGCCATCATAAGCTATCCCATTCTTTGTGCACCACACTCCTATCCTGTCCCGTGCTCCTCCTCCTCCTCCTCCTGTGCGCTAACAAGATGCTCAACATTCGCTTGCTCTGGCTGGCTGGCTTGCGTCCAAGGCCGCCGTTGGGGGAATCATCTGAAATAAAAAGGAGCAGCTCCAATCCGGCCGCGGAAATAAAACACAATCGTCAAGTACGCCCAATAAACACCTTGCTAATTCCCAAAACAAAAACTTCCAAGTCAACACGTCGACAGCTCGCCCCAAACCATACAGACACTGGCTCTCGTTTGGCCTCGTCCTTTTAAAGTCCCCTCTCAAACCTCCCTCTCGAATTCACAAATGCCCATCGCTTCTTAGTACAATATCTCTTCTCCCCTTCACTCCCCGTTGCGTCCTCTCCGCTCACACGCCTTTAAACTCACTCCCCTTCCTAGTCTTCCTCATCATCGCTGCTCGAAGCGCTCTTGGTTCGCCCTCTCGGCGTACCCGCAGCAGCCACCGAACTGCCAATCGACTGTCGCGCAATTCGGTCCAGCGGAATCATATCCGGCAGATCGTCGTTAGGTGGCCGGTCGTACATCCGCTCCGCCCCCGATTCGTCATCAGGGTCGTCCCCTTCCTCGTCGCCGCTGCTCAGATCCACCCCATCCGGGTAGTCGTCCGATTGCTCCAAGCATCGCCGACTTGCGAGACACTCCGAAATCAACGGCAGCGACTGTGACTGCTGCTCCGAATCTGACAAATCGTCGCAGTCGTACGAGTCATCGCTGCTGAAAGGTGGGAAGAAGATGACGGGTGGTGGCAGCGGCACTGGTGCCAGTCTCTTGATCCGGCCTGATGTGTATTCAATTTCCACCCCAGGTGAACTGCATCGAGACGGTAGCCCTGACTGCTGAGGCGCCGGCGAGCATGTCGACATGACCGCTAATCGCACAATAATGCTGTCAGTAGCCACAGCACAACTTCCCTTGTCATGCTTGGTAACGGCGCCTGGTGCGTCCTCTTTGGGCCGCTTGGTGGTCACCACCACCATGAAGTGATCGTCTGGCAGAACGCCACCCAGTCCACAAGGCTCCAGTGGATGTACCTCGAGATATTGAGCCTCATCAGACCAGGAAAATTCCATCTCCGGCTCACTGGTTTCACCCCCAGAGTCCGTCGCAAATCCAGGCGGATCCTCCTCATCCTCTGTCCTCATGTGTACATCCGCCGAAGCAAGAGGAATCGGATGGCTGAGTGGTCGTATTCTGATATTCGACCCCGATGGAGATCTGTACAACGGCCGGTGTGCTTGCGTTGAACTCTCAGCAGCGTCCTGTCCGCTCGACATCATGTATGTTGTTGGTGAGACATCACCCGGGTCGCCAGACAGGTCAGTGCAGAAAGGCGCGCCGCTGTAGTAAATGACGGCACCGTCACGGCGACGCTTCTTTCGGCTCCATGACCCTGAGCCACTCAGGTTGTATCTCGACTCCCCCAAGTTGCTATCCTCGACAGGGCCAAACGACGACAAGGTGTCATCAAGCGAGGTAACGCCGTTGGGAGAATCTTGTCGAACAAACAGTGGCTTATAGTGAAAGCTGTCCGAGGATATGGATACCTGCGGACCAGACTTGGAGTTGTCCTTACTGGAACTGCCTGAGTCACCGGTGGAGTGACCCGCTTGTCGTTTGCGCTTCAACTTCTTCGATTCCTTCCTGCCGCTGCCACCCAACCGCTCACTTTTCTGGGAGCTGTCAGCAGAGCTGTCACTTGTGAGCTTGCTGCCCTCTGATCCGCCACGCCATCGAATCTTGCGACCGTCGGGCGACAGCTGGAACTTGGTACTGATTTCTGAGACGGCAGCACGAACAAAATCAGGAGTGACATTGATCATGTGCAGCTGTGCCAGATTGCAGAGCAGGTTCAAGTACACCCAGCCCTCCGCGTCAGGTGAAACATCCGGGGTTTCCTGAGTGGCATCGGGAAGAAGCTCGGGGGGGATTAACCCTAAATGTCGAATGTATTCCATATTGTCAGCTGGAATCTGGGCCCGGTCAGGGTCGAGGTCGTTTGGCCGGGTTGGCCGCTGCTCCGGGGGTGATGGTTCTGGCGGCGAGCCGTTGGTGCCGCTGCCGTTGCCATTGCCTGTGGACTCTGTCTGATCCCCGTTGGAGTTTGAGGCAGACCCATTATCCCGGGATCGACTCTTCTTACTCGAGCTCCCGGCTGGACGAATGCGTGCCTCACGGGACGCCTCAACTTTGCCATCGGTTTGCTGCGGTTGCACAGTAGAAGGCTGCGCAAGCCGTGCGGTATCCGAGGTAGGTGTAGGAGCGGTGGGTGGAGCTAACAAGGCTGCTGACCGAGGCTGTTGAGGGGCAGTATGGAGAGGCAATTGCTTGCGGGTTAGGCGACCACTGATCTTTCCGGTAAAAAGATGCTCAAGTCGACGAACAACAACCTTTTTTCTATCCTTGTCTGTCATGGCAACATGCTTCGGATAGAGCCCTTCTGGAATGTCTCGAAGGTAACTCTCAACCTTTTGCTCGGATGATCTGATACCGATCTGATTGCTGGCGTGACGGCCATGTGAAGCGCCCGAGGAATTCGCGCCGGTTGACATGGAGGCATAGGCCGAGTCAACTTGGCGAATATTGGAGCCAGAAGACGACGAGGCATGCTTGGAGCCGGAGCCAGAATGCACCTTGTCGTGGGACGACTTTTTCTGTTGAGATGACGAAACGGTGGGAGAATTTTCCAAGGTGGCGGCAAATTCTCGTAGAGTCGTCTCGAGCTCGCGCTTTTTGCGCTTGGGCAGACCGTGAAATTTGATCTCAAAGAGCTGGTCCTTACGCAGCGTATCGGGTCCGCGTTGCTTGTAGCGTTTCAGCTCATCCTTTAGTTTCTGAATCTCAACGGTCAAGTCGTCAATAACGCTGCGATAGTCGTCGGCGCTACTGCTTTGCGTTTCTTGTGGCTGCGGTTGAAGACGGGCAGGAACATCTTGAGGCTTATAGCCGGCTCCGTCTTCATTAGACGAGTCGGAGCTTTTTTGGAAGAATGGAGGATCGACTAACGGATGGGGTAAAGTCAGCGGGAATGACATAGCTTTCTTCGTGCGCAGTGGAGTGAGAGCATACCATCCATTCCATTGGAGTCGAATGTGGCGGTCGGGTTTTGGTTTGAAAGATCAAACCATTTTGTAGGGTCGCTTTGGGCCGTCTCATGGCTGTCGCCGGAAGAGTTTCGGCGCGGGGAGGAAGCGACGGCGCTTGGGTTGGAACGTGCGGAGCCGGGACTAGCGCGGAGCGAGGCATCACGGGCGAGGCCGTGATTCTGCAGTGTGAGGGAGTTGGCAGGTGCGGCGCGGCGCGGATGTGGCTTGGGGGCTGGCACAACGGCGCCGTCAGGACCGGGTTTCGCTTTTTGCATTGTTTGCTATTGCATCCGAGGATGGTTTAACGAGGAGGGAAGGGTGAAAAAGATTCCAACATGGTTCGATTCCGGCGTGGATCACAATGGAAACACTGGATGGAGCGCACGAAGCAAGGTCCGCAAAAAGCAAGGGTCCAGGCCAAGGCGTGAGGCACAGTGACGTCGGCGGTCGTCAGCGGAGCTGGGTCCGTTCCTCTTAGGAGAATATAACTGGCTAGAAGGGTGAAGAGCGTCAGTGGACTGGCGGGGATGGAATTGCTGTAGCGGGGGGATCGCTGTAGCGGGGGAATGCGATTAGTGTGGCAGTTGAGGGCCGCCATGATTGGACAGGTGGTGAAAGGGATCGCGATCGCTCTGGCTCTGGACGAAGGCGAGGTGTACAGAGGTAGATATGAATGCCGACTCACATGACTGATAGAGGGTAAGTTTTGCTGGAGCCGAGTTTTTTCTTTTGGCTCAGATGATGTGGAAAATCGCGGCCAACAGAGGAGACAGTATGGATGTACTGTTGCTGCTCTTTGGATGTTCGGGAACTGGATGGCGGGGCTTCGACGTTGAATGTTTTATTCTTCGATATGGAGTGATCGGTCGCGTATCTGGATAGGCGAGAGTATCGCAGCAGCGGAGGTGGTCGTTGTGGTAAAGCGTTGACTTCCGTTTTCGCACGCCGCTAGGTACTAGGAATTTCGACAAAGCCCTGGGTACCGAGTAACAGGAAAATGGATTCGTATGGACTAATCGGCGGCTGCGGCGGGGAGGAAAGGGTGAATTCCAGCCGCAGGGAGGGTGGTGATGGGATATTTTGCTGTTGTCGGCTTGAGCGACGAGAAAACTAGGTATGTAGCTTTATCGGCGTGGCCGGGCGCAATGGCTGCGAGGAGGGAGGCGTGGTTGTACCGGCGCGTTGAAGCAGATAGAAGGGTAAAGGCAGATAAAAGGGTAAGAAACAGGACTGCTATTCGGGATAGGCAGCTTCGGCGCAAATGGGGGTTGTGAAGAGGAGAGGGAAACAAGGGAAGTGGAAGACGAGTCGAGAAATGAGTCGAGCAAACGGCCCGTTGTGAGAGAAATCGTCGTCGTCAAGCGGGCAGCAAGCAGGCTTGGTCCGACCCACACGGGTCGAGAGGCAGGCGGGCAATCGAGACCGTCAGGGGCCTTTGTCTGGGAGAACTTCCGGCGGACTTGGGCTACGGGCTACGGGCAACCTTGTTTAGCGGCTGGTGGTGGTGACGGAGTCCGCTACGGCCACGCCCTTTGACCCCTCCCCTCCAGCAACGTTTTGCCGGGGCACTGTGCGCAGCCATCGGACAAGGTGAGCGCCGCGCAGGGTTGTCGTCGCGATGTACAGTGCCGATGGCTGACTTGCCTACTGTGCCTTGTCGATGACAGCAACGGGCATTTGCAGCGATCTAGAAAGAAAAGAGAAACAGCCAGAAAAAAAATTGACGGCGCCATTCTGCGACACGGCTGCAGCTGCATCGATCGACATCTGTCATTTTTCACGATTTTTTCCAACATTACGTTCATGCCATGTCTGTCGCGGCATGTCCAGATGGCAGTAAGCCGGCCACTGGCGTCACAAAAAGAAAAAGAAAAACATTCAGCACATGGAAGACAACCCCCATGACTTGCCGGGCCCCTTCCCCTTTCCCTTCCACCTCCCTCCCTCCGCCGCGGCGTGGGCGGGCGGCGCTGGTGCCCCTTGGATCGGAGCTTTGCCCAGGCATCGCGGTTGGCCTCAGACAATGACAACCCCAAGGCTCCCCGCCGAAAACAAGGTTCCCTTTGAGGACGCCGGCACGCTCTGGTTGGTGGAGGGAACGGCAGTGACATTGGGCTTGCGAGAAGGAAAAAAAACGACAACTGACGATGCATTCCCGTCCTGGGTTCATTTTTTTCCCTTTTTCCCTCCAGTTTCTTCGTACCCTAACCGGACTCTCACTCCCTGTTGGATAAGTACCTAGGTACCAGCACAGCCACTAACGCCACACCCCTCTCCAGCCACGCCGTCACCAGCCCCCGCAGACCGCAGACCCGTGGCCCCACCAAGCACCAACCAAGGGTCCTAGAGACCAAAATCCTCGATCTCCAACTTGTGCAGCTATCGCGCGGATCGACGCGCCCAAAAATAAGACCTTTTGGCTTGGGGCGAGTGACGTTGTGGCCTCAAACAAACCACATTTGCCCTACCTACAACAATCACCTCTCGTCTTGGCTTTTTTTCTTTTTTTTTCCTCATCTTTTTCCTCCTTTGCCTGCGCGTCACTGACCGCCAGATATCCCCGGCTCCCCCCAACGCCGAACCGGAGCTAGTACCATGGGCCGCTATGAGCTAAAACTCGGCAGCTTCTTGTCGTCTTTTTCCTAGCTAATTTTTTCTCGCGACGTAATCGGTACCTTGCATTGGTCGACTGCCCCCATTTTCAATGACTTTTCGCCATCGGCCGCGGCCAAGCAGATCGTTCCCAGTTGACCCTTCTGACGACATTCCTCCCCCCCACCAACCACCAACACGAACCGCCGATCAGGGTATCACCGTATCATGGACTTTCTGCGGCTCGACCCGTCCGTCCCATTCCATCTGTTTCCATCGATCTTGTACGACGAATCAAGATCATTTTGCGACGTTCCAGCCGTAACCGCTTAGGACGATGGGATGCTCTGAGAACTTGACCTAGATAGCCGCCCAACCGCAGCTCCATGCATTCGCTTACAACAGCCACTAGCGACTGGCAGTAAACCCGCCCCGGCTTCTTTATTCCCGACACCAAGCATCATCCGATTCGATAAACAAGGGTAAAATTAAAAAAACATGGCGCTGCGAATGATATCTCCTCTTTATCTCTTCTTCTGATCCCCGTCTCTTTTGCCAGCCGGAAATTTCGATCATTACGTAGGGTGGCCTGCTTGCCTCGCTCTAGTCTGGACGTATCATGGTGTTGTCAGGATGTACATCTGGAAATCTCACGCTACGACATACACTCTCCGTGGATGCATATCACCTTCTGTAAATAATGGTTCAAGAATAGAAAACGGCTCAATAAACCCCGTTGCATAGGAGTACTACCCTCATAGCCGCCCCTCCGACCGCCGCCTTCCTGCCACCCCGACCCGTCCTCACCATGTCCACCGGCATTCATGCAACCGTAAACACGCAATAAATAGTGCTCTTGATTTTCGATTTTCATATACATTGTAATACTAGTGTTCACTTCTATTCTCTTCGCACTTTCACAGTTCTAAAGTGTATGCTTTCTCTATCGCATTGTCTATCAATTCATTCCATGTCGTGTCAACTTTTCCCTGTCTGTTCTCAATAATGCACCACACCACGCCCAACTCCCCGCTCGCCCAGCAATCACAATCACAACCACAATCATCAAACAGTTTTCATTCCATCATCGTCATCATATTCAATCGGCGCTGCGCTTGAGGTCCTTATCCAGGAGCGACTCACCCGTCATGTCCTCGGGCTGCGGCAGACCCATGGCCGCGAGAATGGTCGGCGCAACATCCCCGAGGACGCCGCCGCTCTTGCGCAGGCTCCAGCCCTCGGGGGCATTGGCCATCAGGAACGGCACCTTGTTGGTGGTGTGGCTGGTCTTGGGCTTGCCGTCAGCAAACTTCATCTCCTCGGCGTTGCCGTGGTCGGCCGTCACAAAAAGAATGTAGCCATTCTTCTTGCAGCCCTCGAGGATCTTGCCGATGCCCTTGTCGGTAGCCTCGCAGCCAATGATGGCCGCGTCGTAGACGCCAGTGTGGCCCACCATGTCCGGAGGGGCAAAGTTGTTCATGACAAAGGGGAAGCGGTCCTCGCCCAAGCGCTTGACGACCTGATCGGCGACGCCATCGGCAGACATCTCGGGGGCCAGATCGTAAGTCGCAACGGACTTGTTGGAGGGAACGAGATCCTGGTTCTGGTCGCGCTCCTCGAGAGGGAACACCTTCTCCACACCACCGTTGAAGAAAAAGGTAACGTGAGCGTACTTTTCCGTCTCGGCAATGTGGACCTGCTCAACATTCTGCTTGCCAAGCCACTCAGCCAGGACATTGTCCATGCGCTGCGGCTCAAAGGCGACATCAAAGGGGTAGTCGGACTTGTACGTGGTCATGGTGACGAGCTCCTTGATCTTAGGGTACGGGAAATCGGGGAGAACCGATCGGTCAACGTCGCCAAGAAGCTGGGTGATCTGGCGGGCTCGGTCGGATCGGTAGTTGAAGAAGAAGACGGTGTCATCGTCTGCAGCTGGTTAGCTATGTAATGTAGACCCTGTTACCACCATCACGTACCCTTGATGCGACCATTGTCGCCGCCAACGATGATAGGGGTAAGGAACTCATCCTTGTCCTTGGAGCCACCCTTCTCGTAGCGGCCCTTGAGGGTAGCGACGGGGTCCTCGCTCTCCTCACCCTCGCCAAGGCACAGGCCTTTGAGGGCAATCTCGACACGCTCCCAGCGCTTGTCGCGGTCCATGGCGTAGTAGCGGCCGACAACAGTGGCGATCTGACCAACGCCGACCTCCTTCAAGTAGTCGACGAGCTCCTGCATGTAGCCGGCGCCAGACTTGGGGTCGGTATCGCGGCCGTCACCAAAGAAGTGAATAAACACCTCCTTGACTTCGTACTTCTTGGCGGCTCTCAGCAGGGCGTACAGGTGAGTCTGCTTGGAGTGCTGTGTTTTCGCGTTAGGATATCCTATCGAGTCGTCATCTGTGCCGGGGTCTTCCACTTACAACACCACCGTGGGAGACCAGACCGCAAAGGTGCAGGCGGCCATTGCCCTTGGCAGCACCTTCAAAGGTCTTCTTAATGACGGCGTTGTCCTTGAACTCGTCCTTCTTGATTGTTTGATCGATGCGCACAACGTCCTGCCAGACGACGCGGCCGGCGCCAATGTTCAGATGTCCGACTTCGGAGTTGCCCATGAGACCCTCAGGAAGGCCGACGGCTAGCGACGAGGCCTCAAGCTCGGTGTAGCCGGTGGCGCTCTTGTAGAGCTCGTCCATGACCGGGGTCTTGGCGTTGGTGATGGCATCGCCGTCCTTGGGGCTCTCCTCGGAGGGAATGCCCCAACCGTCAATGACGACTGTTTGCGCGCAGAAGGAACATGATTAGCCAGGCGACTTCAGCGTAGATGAGGGCGTAGGAGCAGAGGAGCACCGCGTCCAGCCGCGGCCGAGTGGTGGCGCTGCGCCCTGGCCCGGCCCGCAGTGAAGCCATGAGAGGCAGGGACTTGGAAGGAGGGGGAGGAGGCGATGAGATCGTCATTGTTCAGCAGATTGGCGCTCGCGATTCCAATGGCAACGGTGACGGCGATCTGTCGCGATGGTGACGATGGCGGGGCAACGTTGGATTGGAGGGGCTGCTGAAGTGGTGGGAGAGGGAAACGTACTCAGACAAGCCTTTTGCTCTGTCTTGACAGGGGCAGACATGTTGAACTGCGGCAGGTATAGGGATTCTAGGAGCAAAAAGGATCAAATAGCAGCAGGAAAGGGCTATTTGGAGGAATTGGTTCGGGGAGAAGAAGAAGAAAATTGTTGGGCAGCTGCTGAGCAAATCAAGTATCTTATCTGCGTGATTTCACCGCATCGGCTTATCGCTACAGCTAATAAGAAGCTCCGCCTGCCAGTAACTGGGGCGCTGCCGATGGTGCTGCGTCATGGTGGTAAATGCACTGTGCTGATGCTCCTGACAGTGAGAGGCAGAGGCCAGAGAGGCGCCAAAATAAAATGCAATTGCTTTTCTGGCATGACTTATCTACTTCTTTCAATCATATACACTGTTCTTCCCCTTTGACCTACTTTCCTTGTTGTTCCCGAGTTACTATATAGCTATCCTCTTGCTTCGGTACGACCTCACCGTTCTCGCGGGCACTGTCCAGTCAGCACTGTACGCTGGCTTGCGCGCCAAACAACTTCCCTTCAAGCTCTGCCCATCCCACCAACATCACCCCACCAGACACGCACAACCTCAAAATCATGGCCGCCACCGACGTGCAGTCCCTGGCCCTGCCGCCGAACCTCTCCCCCGACAGCCTCGACGCCCTCTCCGAGCTCGCCATCGTGCTCGCCAAGGTCCGCACCGGCATCCAGTCCTCGGCCGGCCTCGCGACCGGCGCCACGCCCAGCGCCGCGGCCGCCGGCGCCGGCGGCGGCCAGCCGCTCCTCTTCTTCAAGGACGTCCCCGGCGCCACCGACGCGCTCAAGCACAAGCTCCAGCACGCCCGCGCCCAGGTCCGCGCCCTGCCCGACATGGACCGCACCGCCGAGGAGCAGCGCCGCGAGGTGGCCGAGCTCGAGGCGCGCATCGCCACGCAGCGCGCGCTGCTCGAGCGCCTCCGCGACGACGGCCTGCGCTTCGGCAAGGACGGCGACAAGATGGACTTGTAACCGAATACTGAAGGGAGTTTTATTAGGCATATTGTGTTGAGTCATCCCATTCTTGCATGGCAATGGCGTTCAGGTTCAGGGAACAGGCCCTGATGGGGCATTGACTTTGGGGAGTTTGACGAGTTCTGGGTACAAACAAAAACTTGGTACGGAGTTATGAATACAAGCCCTTCATGCTATTCAAACAACAAGTTCATCTTGGTGAAATGCCAACCTTGGCCAATGTCTCGTCAACACTCGCGCCGGGCCGCCCTGGCACGACCTTGGTCCAGATTTCATCACTTAAAATTTGCCCCTCGCCCATTGTCATCCAATTCGGACTGTGCCCAGCCTTGAGCCACTTGAAATCGTCGACTTGGTTCCATTGATTCTCAACAGCCCTGTCAGCTTCCGTCATCTATTCCGTTGTTAGCTGCATCATTTAACGATCTCAGAGGAACTCACGTAGCATGCAGGGAGGGGAGCGAATCGCATTCCCGAGCAGTCTTCAATGATAGGATGGCTCGTGCAGTGCAGATATATGTCGACGTTTTTGCAATCGTGGATTCGCACCTGGTGCGCCACTAGGACCAGGATGCTGTCGCTGATGCCCGTGATGTGGACAGGCCCCGCGACCCTGCCAGCCACAATCAGGCTCTTCTTGATGTTGCGCATCGCCAAGCCCGGGAACGCGTGGCCCTGCGACGTGGGTATCGACATGTCCACGATGCAGCCTGTCAGGTCCGTCAGGCTGCCCGACGCAGTGGCCATGGCTGCCGACGAGGGAAGGATGATGTGTAGGCCGGTCTGATTAGAGATGCCAATGGTCCTCGCGGCAGAAAAGCTAGGCTTGCGGATCGACGACGCGCTGGGTCTCGACAGCTCCGCGTTGTAGTCTCGTTCAGAGGGCAGCTCTTTCAGCTCATCGTCAGCCTCGTCGCCTAGCTTGGGCATTCCGGGCGGGATTGTCGGTTGGTGCTGGTTTCGTGAGTAGCTCCCGGAAAGCAGTCGAGGATCGTTCTCCGGAGCGCCCATGTCGACATGCTTTGCCGTGCGCTTAAACTGGAATCGAGACTTGGGCGCGAGCGCGGCCGTAACGTCGCTCAGCTTCTCTTGGAGTACCTTTACGGTCTAGCATACCGCTGATATCAGCTCACACTGTTAAATGTAAGAGAAAGTGTCGTGTGAGAGCTCACCTCTGAATATTGCTTGCGGTCGTACGCAGGTGTCGTGTCGGCGACATCAGCCACCTCATTCTGAAGCTTTGAAATGCCCGCAAGAATGTGATCGATGGCTTCCTGCCGTTCCCCGGCCACGGTAGAGATGGACTTTAACTCCTCAATTTGGTCCTGAAGTACTGCATATGGCGTGTAATTAGCGGACACGCCAGCGCCTGGAAAATCCAAATACTTACCAGCGACATGGTCTAGGAAGGACCTGTGGAAGCGCTGTTTGGGATCTGTACCGGTTGACATGTCGAATAATAATATGGCTTGGTAACCACGCACGCGGAAAAGGCTCAGCTCAGAATGAATCAACGGCAATCCAGAAAGTGCTTCCAGGCCGTTCGCGGTATAAGTATGCGTGGCAGCGGGAGTGGCGCAAAGTCGAGCACGGTATACCACATCCACTGCTACGCCTTTATGAAGGCGCGTAGGGCTAAATATGCGATGTAATGGAATCAATAATGAAAAGATGTTGATGAAATTGCCAGGGCTGCTTTTGAAGAAGGAACAAGTGAAGCCTGTCCAGTTGAGGTCTTGAGAGGCAACCCCACCTTTTAGGTTGGGCGTGCCCCTCCTTTTTTGAAGCTGCCTCCATCTTGCTGCCTGTACGGAGGTCGCCTTCAAAATAAATGCGTCGACAGGGATCTTACCCCTGCTGCCACAGGCGCTAAGGTGGCAGGGGGTCAGCACAGCCAAATTTTGTACGATAGAGCCCCTTTTCAACTTAACTAAAACGCCTTAACAGTACTAATAACAAAGCATTTAGATATTACAACGTATATACTAGTAGTTAGCCTTAAGGCTTATACTAGAAAGACGACCCTAGAGGTAGCTAGGTTAACTAGTTTATTAGCTTCTTAGGTTAACTAGCTATATACCTAGGCTATTAAATGTAGTTTTAATCCTATTCTCTAGCTAATTAATATTAAAGATACGTATCTTAAAGATACTCCTAGTCGTAGCTAACACTTTAAATAGACCTTAAAAAATAAGGATTTAATTATAGCTAAGTTATAACTTAATAGGTTTAGCTAGGAGAAAATAGCTACTAGTATCGCTACTAAGTTAACTATTAAAGGAATACCTATATTAGAGACTATAGTTTTTTATATTTTAAAGAAGGTTAGGTTCTAGAAGATAAAGCCTATAAGGAAGCCTAGATTAATAAAGAAGATATACTTTAACTAGCTATAGTAGTGCCTAGAGTGTTAA
>LUFD01003408.1:0-10805 GCA_003025255.1 Cordyceps pruinosa | reverse complement strand
AGGGAGGATACTATATCTAGTAGTAGCTAGAAGAAGCCTTCTTACGTAGCTATATCTAGGAGTAATAGAAGGGTACCTTAGAATTTATATTCTAGGGTTATTTTATATATAATAAGAAGGGTCCTTACTACTACTAGGCTCTAGAGACTACCTAGGACTACTACCTTACTAAGGCGTATATTAAGAAGCTAAATTAGGAACTAGAGCTAGCTACGAAGGCCTAATAGGAATTAAATACGTAAATAGGCCGGCTAGGCCTCCATTAAAAGCCTAGTAGGTAGCCTTAATAGTAATAGAATATAAAGAATAGTAGGCTTATATAAGGTACTAAAAGAGGTATTAATTAGTATATATATTAGATAAAGGTTCTAATACCTAAGTTAATCCCTTTTACTAAAGCCTATAAGGTAGTAAGGCTAGGAATATTTATATAAGAAGATAAGACTTTAGCTTATAACTATTATATCTAATAATATATCTATAACTAGTATTAGGTTTAACGCCTTCTTTAGCCTAGTAATAGCCCTAACCTTAATCCTATTAAGCCTACCTAGCCCTAGATAAAAAGGAAAACTACTAGAAAAGGTGCTTTAAAGAGCTAGTAGGAAGCTATTAAGGCCTAGTAGGAGGCCTAGTAGGAATTACCTTAGGAGAGGATATAGGGCTAGATAGAACGCCTCCTCCGGTACATCTAAGTTATTATTGAGCTAGAGGGAGGAAATGAGTATAAGGAGGGAAGGGGATGATCCTTACTTAATTTAGTTGTACTAGCCTATTCTAGCCTAGCACTCTTTACTAGTTATCCTTAGTGTCGACGCATTTATTTTAAAGGCGACCTCCGTACGGAGGTCCCTTTTAAAAGTCCTGTCTTGCAGGGATTCGCGTGTAGGGGTCCCCTACGAAGTTAGCAGCGGGGTTAGCCCACCTAAATTATATAACATCCGCCCCCTCTCTCCTAAACCTAGCCTAATTAACCTAATTAACCTAATTAACCTATAATGGATGAAGCTAGCTAGCAGACTAGCCATCAAGCTAGCTAACAAGGCTATACTAATATTGCCACTAGAGCCGCTATTGTGATGTTAAAGGCGCCCTTTGTAGGTAAATCCTTAATAGAAATAGCCAATTTTATAGGGGTCTCGACCTATATAGTTAACTATATCTAGGCTACGGCTAAGAAGTGTGGCTTTAATCTAGCTTCTAGTGTTATTAAGGATAACTTTCTTCGTAATACTCTACGTAGCGGCCGGCCATTAAAATAAGCCCTTAATAAGGCGGCTATCCTAACGAAAGTCCGGCTTAATAGGTATAGCTAAGAGAAGACCTATAATATACTAGCTAGTAAGTTAACTAATACTAGAATACTAATCTTAATAAGTACTATCTAGTATATCCTTAAAAGAGCTAACTTCTAAAAGACTAAGCTAATAAGGAAGCCTAGACTAACTTAAAAGATAAAAAATAAGAGGCTTTAGTAGTATTAAGAGTAAGAGAATTAGTCCCTTAAAAACTAGAAGAAGGTTATTTAATCTAATAAGACCTCTATTATCTTACTTTATTACTAGGGAGGCTATAGGTTATAGTAGAAGCTAGAAGAAGTGTTCTTTTAGAGTTATATTAAGAAGTATTAAAAGGGGTCTTCTAAATTTATATTCTAGGGTTATTTTTTATATAATAAGAAGGGTCCTTATTACTATTAACTACTAGAATTAATATAAAATTAATACCTAGTTAAGGCTTTAATTAAATAATTAAATATTAAGCTAGAGCTACTAGCTTAAAAGATATAGGAAATAAATATATAAATAGCCTACCTAGGGCTTTAAAAGAAGCCTAGTAGGTAGCCTTAATAGTAATAGAATTAATAAACTAGGAAGCTTATAAGAGGGAAGAAGGGTAGTATTAACTAATATACCTATTAAATAAAGGTCTTAGTACTAAAGTTATTACCTTTTACGAAGGCCTACTAGGTTATAAGGTCTAATATAGTTATTTAAGAGGATAAGGCTCTAGCTTATAGCTACTATATCTAATAACGTATCTACGATTATTATAACGTTTAATAGCTACCTTAGCTAGGTAATAGCCCTAATCTTAACCCTATTAAGCTAGCCTAGCCCTATTTAAAGAGGAATACTATAAGAAGAGGCGCTTTAAAGAGCCGTTAAGAGGCTCTCTTTATGTGGCAAAAAGCCTAGGAAGAGATACCTTAATCGTTGATCTAAGCTTAGATTGAACGCCTACTACGTCACGTAAAGACTATTATTAAGTTAGAAGGAGGTAATAAGTATAAGGAGGGAAGGGGATAAGGCTATAGAAATTATATAGGGCTAGCCCCTTATTGACTAATACGACCCCTGCACGCGAATCCCTGCAAGACAGGACTTTTGAAAGGGACATTCGTAAATCCAGAGACAGTTGCAGCTTTGGGCACGCGTGGCCACGGCAATTTGGTTAGGCAACTTTAATTCACCATTGGGCAGCATCGTACGCACTTGGCATATAACATGTGCATGCTTGACAAACATGTGCATAGCGTACAGAGTTGCTGCGTACTAAGGCTTTCGCTGACACTCGACCGCTGACATGTGTGCCTGAAGCAGCACACCCGATCATCTTTTCTAGGATAATCTATTAATCAATTCCATCATGTACATTAATTAGGTACTCTGAGCCGGCCATTCGAGCCTCCACGCCGGCCAGCGCCATTTGTCAGTGGTGGAATTTTCGGTAGCTGGAACGGCTTCTTCTGCGCTGTCTCCGTATTCATCGCTCGCCACATTTCCCACATGGTCGCTCGCCGCGCCGGGAGCATGCTGTACTGAAGGCTGTACAGGTTGCGCCGGTTGATGGGCGGTACAAACTGGCCTGTCAAAAGACAGAGAAAGACGCGCGGTGAGAGATAGTGCTTGCGGATTCGCTCGGCCATTTGAAAATATTGGTTAAACATGGCTTTGAATGACAAGGGTACAGGCTGTGAGGCGGTCTGTTAGCTATTGGACGCCAATTGTGGCAGGAGAGCAAGATACCTTCAAGTAAATGACCGAGGTTGGGGGTTCATTAACATTAAGGTTAAGGGGTCTATGATCATAGGCATCGCGTAATTCAAACCGGATACCACCTGGGGAGTCGGTTAGCTTGTTGCGCAGGCCCCGAATTCTGACAAAAACTCACCGGGAAGTCGCCTAGAGTCCTTCACTCTCAACATTAGGGCGAACAAGGGGAAGTGATTCAGACAGGAGAGAAGTGTATCAAACCCTGCCTTCATCGAAATAATTATCATGCGGGCAATGGCAAAATTGATATAAAACACGCCAACTGTTGGTAGCAGGAATGAGAGGAGCGTAAATAGAATTGTGCCGACGAGAAGCTGATCAAGATCGTAGTCGCAAGAATCGATACGGTTGCGCAAGACATTGTGCTTCTTTCCGCGGAAGAGGTGGAAAAGTGATTGTAAAATCGTCAGCTGCCAGTGGTATATACGAGCTGACGCAAGATAAAAGGAGTAGATGTGGATTGTCAGGGCTGACAGAAGATCTGAAAGCATCGCCAGCGGCATACTGGCGCCGGCGAAAGAAGAAAATCCGATAAACCAGACCAGTTTTGGCAGTGCTGGAGCGAGGGCATCGATGCAGTCTAGAAGATAATGTTAGTATACCGCCAGGAACATCCCTCGTCGACAAACTCACTTGACCAATAAGTAATCACCCAAAGAAACAGCGCACCCAAAAAGCTGGCCAGTTCACCGTTGAGCTTAAGGCCAGCTGGCCATCCCATGAGCCAAGAGATGCTACTTTGCAGCGCGTCCACCGTGTAGACCCGCAACAAGTCGTTGATCTGCATTGACACCCAATCCGCATTCTCTATAATGTACGATCCAATGGCAATTCCGATAATAACGTCATTTGCAACAAGCCAAAGACTGTTGTAGAAACGGATGTAATCCGGGTGGCTCGTGGTCACACTGGCCCAATCCATTTTGCGCTGTCGAAGCGTAATGTACTGCATAGGCCAGTAGCAAAACTGGAGCAGGCGAATCTCAATTTGCTGCGCTGTGGCGGATATGTCCTTGAGTGCCGCGTAACCTGGCTTGATGCGAAATTCAAGGACTGTGAGGAGCATCTCCGCCATGGCCCGGTGAATAAACAGCACCGTCACAAACCCCTTGCGGATAATGGGAAAGATGTAGATGACAAAGACATTCCACAGCTGCATGAGAATGTAGTTCCGCATCGCCGTGGTAGATTCGACAACCCTCTCCGACACGCTGAGGCTTCGCTTGGGGCGCGGACCGAGCTTACCCACATTCTTTTGCAAAGTCTGCTCGAGCTCCCACGACCAGTTGACTTGGTGGACAACCTTCTCGAGGGCCTTGTCGCGAGCAGAGGCGGGCCGATGAATAATGGAATGTTGCTTGAGCTTGTTTACCAGCCTGAGCTTGGCCTCTTGGCTTTTTCGCTCGCGACGCTCCTCCTCGCCCTCGGACCCATCGCCTTTGCCATCGTCAAAAGAATACCACTTATCACCTAGGGCGAGTGATATTGGATTAAGAGAGATGTATTGCATGCCTCTTGGCCGTGGTCGGTCGTACATGATCAATTGTACACTGGAAGCCTTGGCACAAGTAATGCGAGGCTCGCGGGTGGCAATGGTTGTAGCGCAGACCCATGACGGATCTACCAAGGCGTTGTCTGTCGAATTCGAGACCCCGAGGACGTGCATGGAGGAGTGGCCACATAGCTCGTAAATGCGATTGGCAGAATGTGGACCGCCACGGAAGAAAGTATTGGATCTGAGGTGCATTTCGACATTGCGAGGCTATTTCTGAGCGTCAGCCAGGCTGCGCTGACGGTATTCCCGGGTTGTTACTCACATCGACGTCGTCTAAAATGGCAACGACAAAGACGTCAAGAGTTGAATTGCGCCAGCCGACGACTACACCTGGGCGATCGGACAAGCGAATGTCTGTCGGCCAAAACACGCGCATTAAGCCATCATGTTCCACCATGACCAGAACGCTAGTAGTTTGTACACAAGAGAAGGGTTGTTGGTCCTCTTCTCTGTGTGCTCAAAATGAGCCTCGGCGTCGAAGCTGTTCGCGGGCGGATACGGCAATACCGGGCTGCCTAGGATGCTGCAAAGATGTTAGCTCCGAGTCGAGGGCCGATTCATCGAACGGCACGCACAAGATACGTCTCTTTTTTGGCTAGAAGATACACGGGTAAAACAACGACGAGGAATAGAGCAGTCAAGGCAATGGCACCTTTGGCAGCGCGAACCTGTCGAGGGAGAGGCACCACGTTAGTTTGTCAAACATTCGAGAACTGTCCAGCGTTGTGCGGGGAGGAGGGGAAACGAGCTCCCGGGGCAACGCACGGCAACTTGATACTCCCACGCAAAGATGGCAAGCTCATACAAGCGAGTGACAAGGTCCCAGCGTGCAGTAATGTAGCCAGCTACAAAGATGCCGAGGGTGAGGATAGAGAATGGGTGCATAGAGCTCTGCCTGTGCTACTGCTGGCACTGCATGCCGCGAACGAGGGGGGGGGGATAGGAGTCGCGCGCAGGATCGAGGGGGGAGGGATCTCCTGCCGCGAAGGCGGTTCGTCGTCGTCGTCGAACGCAGGCCGAGGGATTGACGGGGGAACAAGCAGCTGCCCTTGACCGGCCGGGACGGATGCAAAGGAGCTCAACGAGGCGCAACGGAACTGCACAGAGATGCGCTGCCCACCTGATCCGGTCTACAGGTAGGGAAGTATGATAAATTAGCCAGCTGTCGTTAGCTCAGGGAAGCAGAAGTGCGCGATGCCGCTACGAACGAAAAGCGGGTCGGATATCACGGTGCTGGATGACAGGCGCGAAGTGTGTCGGGAGGCTGGTTGATGGATTGTGTATGGTACTCTTTCAGGCGGTCAATTGCTTGAGAATATGCATATTGCGGGAATGAATCAAAGAATGCCGTGCCCCCTCCGTCCGGAGAGCGAGGCCTCCTTGATCACGCTGCGTTGTTAGCGTCCTGCGTTGAGTGTCGCCGACTCCGTCGCGCCAAAGACTGGGAGGGCAGCGACAGGTGCGCAAAGGCGCAATTGATCCGTGATGAAATTAAATGGGAATTGTATGCCCAACATCTTGTATATTGTACTTGAATAAAACCAATACATCGGTCTCTATCCAACGAGTGGGGAGAAAATGGCAGAACAGCCTGCGACAGCAAAGCGTTTGCCTAGCAGACCCAAAACGCCATAAATGCTAGTATATCCGGAATAAATCATCCCGAGTCGCAGTTAGTAAGACAGATTATCTAGGGCCTAGGAGCTCCTGTACTCTTTGGCTGTGTTAATCGCGCATCATTCTCCTTGTTGTCCTCCCGGGCTTCGTCGAGCAGCTTGTCAATGCCGCGCTGCTTCAAGGCCACCTATGGCTTCTTAGAGTCCGTTTGGCATCAGGGACAGCTGTAACCTACCCCCAGACATTTCTGATACTGCTTGAAAAGAGGCTCGCACTCTTTGTTGTCCCTTTCGGCACCGCGGAGATACTCTGTACGCCATTAGCGACACGTTTGTCATCTCCCACCAGACGTAGAATGCAGCGCACTTTCACTATACCACTTCAGGAAGCACGTGTCGTATCGCCTATGCCAGGATTAGTATCTGCACCGGAGGCATTCGGGATAGGAGCTTACTCTTTAATTTCATTACACTCTGGAGCCAGTGATGCAGACATGGTGGCGGATGTGCAGGAGCAAAGAAAGTTGAGGCCTGAGAAATGGTGGCGAGAAATCAGCCTACCTTAGTAGGTAGCAGCACCTGTCTGCAAACGAATGCGCGCCAGGCAATTGACCAACAGCCCCGGCTCAACACAGAAGAAAAGGGCAATTTTATCTCGTTGATAAATTCGCATTTATATGTTTCCCCCACGTTCTTATTCTCTCTTCCATGACGTCGGCCGTGTTTTCTGCCACTTACGCCTTGGGGCAAGTTGAGCCGCTGATTGGTCGCCTAGACCTGCCGCTGAAAACGGCCACCAAGACCCGGCCGAATCCACCAAATACTTATTGACTTGCCCAGTGTTGATGCGGCGCAAAGCTCCAGTTGCGATCTTCCCCCAAACCGCGTCTCAGCGCGTGACACCACTTCCTGAACAGACAAGCACCCTGCGCCCATGCTTCATGTAGTGCGTGCGAACTCGAGAGTCCGGCCCGCATCCAGAAATTCCGAAATACATCATCATGGCACCCTCGGCCAAGGCGCTCAAGGCCGCCCTCATAGAGGGAACTTGTGACGTCTTCAAGCTGGAGCCGGATGCCACGTCCGTCAACAAAGTGCGTCACCACGTCGAGCAAAAATTAGGCCTCGAGCAAGACTTCTTGACGGGCGAGGAGTGGAAGCAGAAGAGCAAGGAAATCATCAAAGAATATGTCGTAAGTCGGCTGGCCGTGCTTTCTACGAGCGGCGGAATTGCTAGAGCTCACACTATATGCGACAGGGCAAATTGCTGGACGGATGGACGCCCGAAGAGAAGAAAACAAGCTCGAACCCCCCCAAGAACAAGCCAGCAAAGTCTGAGGACTCGGAAGAAGTCGCGCCAGGCTCTCTCTCGCCAGACAGGAAGCGAAGGCGCACGACTGCCGACGAAGACAACGGAGACGACGAAGGCGAGCCCACCAAAAAAGCCAAATCCGAGTCAAAGTCACCAGATCCCGTCGTCGACGAAGAGGAAGAGTACTCGGATGTAATTGACGAGCCACCTACCTCGAAGCGCAAAAAGACGAACAAGGAGCCCGGCCAAAAAGGCCCCAAGGCGCCGAAGCCCGCCAAGTCGACCGCCAAGAAGACCAGCAGCGCAGCCGACCCCCCCGACCCGGTCGAGGCCGAGGTAAAGAAGCTGCAGGGCCAGCTGAGCAAGTGCGGTATCCGCAAGCTGTGGCATCACGAGCTCAAGGGCTGCGCCGACGGGCGCGCCAAGGTGCGGCACCTGAAGAAGATGCTCGCCGACGTGGGCATGGAGGGCCGCTTCTCCGAGGCCAAGGCGCGCGAGATCAAGGAGACGCGCGAGCTGCTCGCCGACGCGGAGGCGGCGCAGGAGATGAACCGCCTCTGGGGCATGGGCTCGGGCGCGCGCGCGAGCCGCCACAAGGGCCGCGGCGCCAAGATGGCCGAGAGCGACGACAGCGACGCCGAGAACGGGGACGGTGGTGGCAGCGGCGGCCACGGGGACGACGGCGAGCACGATGAGCACAACGGCAACGGCAGGGACGACGAGGACGACGAGGACGTGAGCTTTGCGGCAAGGCGATGCAGGGCGCATGCGGACTTGGCCTTCCTGGGCGACGACAGCGATTCTGATTAAGTTATTCAGGCCGGCGAAGCCATTGCAATGTCGGACGGCGTACAGAGGTCTATTGGAAGGCGTTTGGGGGGCAACCATGTCATTTTACGTAGATGTCGGACTACCGGGCGGCCCTATTGTATTCCCTGCTATTTTTCGTTCAATCCAGCACCACCACTGCGCGCTCACTTTTCCTCTGCCCAGGCCTTGTACACGATGCGCGCGCCGTACGTCTCGCCCTTCTTCAGGAGCGTCATGTCCTTCCACGCCGGCACGTTGGCCGCGTTGACCCAGCGGCCCGGCTCGCAGCAAAACGCCGACCGTGCGCCGCGCGCCGCGGCGCCCGCGACGGCCGGCACGTCGGTGAAGTCGCCCGTGTAGAACTGGAACGACGGCTCGGTGCTCAGGACCTGCAGGCGGATGCCCGTCGCGGGGTGCGCGGCGGCGAGATGCAGCTGCAGCGGCCGCGCGCGCGTGTCGATGGGCACGGCGGCCGGGTCCGTCGTCGTCGTGAAGCAGTTGTCGAAAGCGGGCGCCGCGGCGCCGAGCTCGATGGCCCGGCCGGGCGCGACGCCGGGGTAGGCGGAGGGCCCGCCGGTGGGCACGCCGGTGCCGTCGACGGGGAGGAACTGGTTGGCGCCGAGGAGGACCTCGGTGCCGGCAATGGTCTCGTCGCCGCTGAGGTTGAAGTACGAGTGGTTCGTCATGTTGATCACGGTCTCGTCAGCGCCGCCGACGAGCTGGGCCTCGTACTCGATCCCCAACACAGTCACCTCGTGGCCGGCCTCCAGCTGCGTGCCCGCCGTGTAGATCACCTTGACGTCCAGGGCACCCGGGAAGCCCTCGTCCCCGTCCTCGCTCGTGAGCGTGAACTGGACGCTCTCGCCGCCTTGCAGGCCGTCGACGCCGGGGATCTGGCGCACGCCGACCGGGGTCGGTCCCTGCCAGACTCGCTTGCCCCAGCCGACGACGCCGCCGTGGAGGGTGTTGCTGCTGTTGTTGGCGGCAAGGGGATACGTCTTGCCGTTGACGCTGTCCAGCTGGGCGCCCTTGATCCTGTTGGCCACGCGACCGATTGTCTCTCCGAAATACGGGCTGTTGTGTTTCTCGTAGAGCTCTTGGGTGGGGAATCCTTGCACGATGTTCATGCCTTTGACGTTGAAGGCCTGGATGATGGCGCCCAAAGGCAGGAAGCTGAAGGGAGCGTCTGCGGCCATGTTGTTTGTCGAGCTATGACGGCTTCAGCTGGGATATATTAGGAAAAAAGGGTCTTTGGCAAAGTTTGAAACGCCAACGGTGCTTTCTAGATGAAAGATGGGTGGCTTGTGGTGATGAGTTTTGTTAGCGAGCTCTTTAGTTGGCATCACAGTGCGGAGTACTGCGTATAGTAGTTTAGGCTGGTCCATGTCCACGTCCTTGTTACACGGTGGCTTCGTCATCTGACGTGGATGCTCCTGCAGGAATTGGGATCAAGATGGCCACTTCCGGATGAGACTAGAATTGCCAACGTGCCCGTCGCATGATTTACAGCAGTCGGGCATCTCCGCTCACAGCTATGGCATACGGAGACGAGGTCTCGCGGGAGCGATGATATCATCGTGGCACGTAGCAATCTATCAGCCCTGTGTCAGTTTGCTATGTAATGCAGGATGTATCAGGGCCCAACCGCCAAATCTCCTTTGTAATAAGGCCGATTTGGCCAGCAGGCGAGCCTCAAAGACCCAGGAAGCTTGTGGCTTGCATGAGACTGCCATGCCAACGTTGGGCAATACAATGCGGCGTCAGCTCGTGGGCTGGAACCAGCACCATCACCTAGGCCGACAGTAGCACCCATTTAATGTTTCTCCTGCTTATTTCTTAATACCTAGGTATTTAGACCGCGCGCCCCCATCTCGCCCATTGCCTTGCCTGAACCCAATACCAACGCCCGTGCCCCACCACAAGGCCCTGATCTTGAGTTACGAAAAGCTGGCTACGACTTAGTCACCAGTTCTCGGTCTACATAAAAAGGTAACCTTACCAGATTTAGTAGGGATCTTTATAGTAATTTTAGTAGTCTTTATATAACTTCCTAATACCCCTATAGACAAAGTACTACACTAAGTAGGGGCATTTAAACCTACTAGAAGAGGTAAAGTTATACTTTTTTTACTATTTTTTTACTTTATTACTTCTTTACTTAGCTCTTTTATAAAAGTAAGTAACTTAGTTATTTATAACTTAATTAGGACTTAAATTAATATATAATAACTAAACTTTTTAATTAATATTAACTAGTTAAAGTTATTATAACTTTAACTACTAAATTTAATAATAATATTAAGGAATTTAATAATAATAATAATAATAATAACAATTTAATTAATAAAAATAGTATTAAAGGACTTTAAATTCCTTATTATTACTATAGTATAGTAGCTATTAAATTAGTTATTAGTTAGGTCTTTAATAAGTTTTGAAATAACTAATTTAGTAGC
>LUFD01003351.1:11198-22877 GCA_003025255.1 Cordyceps pruinosa | reverse complement strand
GCGAGGAGGGCCGCGACGTGGTCGTCGGCGGGCGGCGGCAGCGACGGCGGCGGCGTCGTGGTCGCGGCCGTGGCGTCGGGCGTGGGCATGCCGGCGGCGGCGGCCGCCGCCATCTCCTCCACCTTGGCGACCTTGGTGTCGACGTCGTCGTCGCCGAGGAGCTGGCGGATGCGGCTGCCGACGGCGTCCATCTGGGCGAGCGTCGCGCGCAGGCTGAGGCGGTCGCCGGCGGTCAGGTGGCCGCCGGGGAGCGCCATGGTGTCGGTGCTGCCGCGCGCCATGAGGCGGAGCACGTTGTCGTCGGCGCCGAACAGCAGGGCCGACGCCAGCTGGTCGACGCCGTCCGCCGCCGGCGGCTGCTGCCGCAGGCCGATGAGGTTGAGCGACGCCTGCATCTCGTCGACCCGGCGGCCCAGCGCGGACCCTCGCAGCGGCCCGGGCGCTGCCGCGGCGTCCTCGCCCTGCTGCGGCGCGGGGGACGGGTAGGGCACCCATTTGGGCTCATCCTGGCGCGCGCCGTAGCCTGCGCCTTGCTTTCGGAGCCTAGCATTATGCGTGTTAGTTTTTTTAGTAGTTTTTTTTTTGGCTGCCCGACGGGTCAACCTGGGGGAGGACACGTACTGCTCGATAAAGTCGAGAATGACGCCGTTGGCCGACACCTTGTAGGTGCGGCCGAAGGAGAGGGGGTCTGGCCAGCCCGAGTCCTTGAGCGGCTCCGGCTCGTCGCTCCAGTCAATGTCGATGTGGCCGTTGTTCTTGTTGCCTCGGGCAAAGGCGGGCGTGATGGGCTGCGTGTTCTTGACCCTGCGGAACTTGTGCGCCGGGGCGAGGCGAGGCGCATCGGCCAGGACGTCATCCACATGCGTCGGGCACCGCCATGTTTTGAGTAGGGGAGGCACGGCGAGGGGGGGGTCCAGGCAGTCGAGGTGCCAGTAATACGGGCAGAGGCTGCAGGGGATAATGGCCCTGGTATCGTCCGAGGGCTTTTGGCACGCGTGGCACAGCACCGGCTGGTTCTCATCCCGCTGCTTGAACAGGTCGGGCATCTCATCGTAGCCCGTTCTCCTCCTGTTGCGGTGGCGTTAGTCATTGATCTGCGTGACCCCCCTCAAGTTGGGTTCCAGCACAGGGCAGGCCGCCAGAGCCGGCGGACCGTCTTGGGCGCGCAAAGAACAAGGGCAAGGAGAGAACGTACTTGGGGGCTTTGCTGACAACTTCCTCGTAGTCACCGTCGGGGCCGGCCTTGACGCCTTCGAAGCGGTTCTGGATGCGCTTGGGCAGGCTAAAGGCACGGGGGATGCTCTTTTCGAGGTTGTTGAGGGCCGAGGCAAAGGCGCCCTTGTGCATAGGGACGCGCGAGGGAAACCTGCGCACAATGCACTCGTTGCAGTACCAGTCGTCGGGCAGATCCTCGGACTGGGAGAGGCTGACGCACTCGAAGTGGAACGACCGGGGGCAGCCGTCGCAGCAGAGCACGTCGCCCGCGTTGCCGCAGGCCGAGCAGAATTCGTCGTTGTCCGTCGCCTATGTGGGATGAAATGTCAGTACGAGCTTCTTTTGCGCTCTGATTCGTCGCCGCGATGCATTTCGCCGCCCACGCCGATTGGGCTTGGCGTGCTGCCCCGGGCACAGCTTGAGACAGACCGGAGTGACGCGTAGAAGCCGCTAGCAGCCGTGAGGGCCGTCATCCCAGCAGCCATCCTTGGCCGCACACAGTCGGCCACAAAATTCGATGCGCGATATCTGAGCCATCCCCGCGTCATCTCGGGCGCTCCCCGTCCGCGGCGGGGATCTGCGGCTTGCTTGTCTGACAAGAAAGGTGTGCTCAATACGTACCGGGTCCTTGGGCGTGCCAGCTCTGAACGAGGCCTGGCTTTCGCTCGCCAACCTTGGAAGTCCTCCCGCGGGCCCGCCGCTCTTTTTCACTGGCCTGTTCGGAGCCGTTAGCGAAGCCTAGGTAGAGTAGAATGCGCGTGACGGGGTTGATGGTCGTGTGAGCGCATCGCCAAGCAGGACCGGCTGCGCGGCAAGGGTGAAATTTTCGCCTCGAGTGAATGAGGCACGTCGCGGTCCAACACATGGTCCCCGGAGGACGATTCGGACGGCGGCGCGGTGATGGGAAAGGGATAGAGTCATATCCATGTCACTATGCGCGTATATAGGAGGCAAACTTACGAAGATTTGACGCGCAGTCCCTTGGGTCGCTTGGACTGCCGCGGGCCCGTCGGCGTGACGGCGCGCGACCCTGCGGCCGTGGACGTGTCGTCGCGCGTGAACGAAAAGGGGATCGGCGACACCGTCTCGTCCACCTGGCCGTTGGGGCGCTTCGTGGCCGAGCGCGTGGTCCTGGTGGTGGGCGGCGCGTTGGCGTTGGCGACGGAGCGGCGCGTCCGCCTCGCGGTGCCGACGGGGGTGGTGGCGCGCGGCGGCGGGCGAGGGCCGCGGACTGCGCTCTCGGCGGCCGTGTAGTTGTTTGTGACGCTTTGGGCCTCGCGGCGCCGCGTCCAGGCGGCGTTGAGCTCCTCGTCGGGGGGCTCCTCGCGCTGGACGGCGGCCTTGTGCTGCATGGCTGCATCAGAGCCCGCGGGCGCCCTCGACTTGGATCTGGACTTGGGCGGGTGAGACGGGGGGTCCGAGAGGGCGGCCAGCCGGCCGGGCATGCCAGACTGGCGCGCCCTGGACGAGTGAATGCGGGCAGTAGGCGAGGTGGGAGGCGAGCTGGGCTCCGACGAGGCGGGAACGTGGTTGGAGGGCCGGAGAGTAAAGTCGGCGGCGGACCTTGGCAGCGCCGTGATGATGGATCGGGACGAGGGCCTGCCGTCACGGCTGGCTGAGGCGTTGTTGGTGATGGTGAGCTTGGTTTGAGCTTGACTGGGGTTGCTGAGCCTTTGGGTCGTCTGGGGCCTGGAGGTGGTGGTGCTTGTGCCGGTGCTTGTGCTGGCTCCAGTCGCGGTTCCAGTTTCCGTTCCAGAAGTGGCCCCCCTACTCAGACCACCACCCTCGCCAATAGTGGCTGCGCCAACTTTGATGCGCATTTCCGGCGACGGCAGCGTCACGGCCGATGACAGCGACGACTCGCTCGATCCCGAGTTGCGCCGTCGGCGTTTGCGCGATGGTGTGTCTGATGATGAGTCCGCCGTCGCTCTGGCAGCCGTCCCCGCCGCCGCCGAGGCCGCCGCCGCCGCCGCCGCCGCGTTTTCCAGGCCGTGATTGCGCGGCCCGGTGCTGTCGCTGATGCCCGCTGCGCTGTCTTCGCCCAGCTCCTGGTTTCTGTCTCTGCTGCTGCCGGGTGATGAGTGTGACGTTTTCGCCTTCTTGGCAGCGCGTCTCTCGCCCTCCCCCGTCCCGCCGTCGCCGCCCGGGGCATCCGCCGCGGGCGACTGCAGCTCCTCTGGCTCCTCAATCTCCTCCTCGTCCTCGCTGTCGCCCACCAGCTCGCCGTACTGCGCGTCCGTGGGCTTCCTCTGCCTTTGCGCCTCCAGGCGACGGCCTGCAGTCGCTGTGGAGGGCGGCGCAAAGTAGTAGCAGTCGCCGCCGTCGGTCCGTCCCTCGCGCTTCTTCTCTCCAATGTGCTGGGAGAATCCATCCAGCGTGTCATCGTCTGCGGTTTGCTGTAATACGTCTGTCACCATGGAGTCAAACTCGGGGTCTTCAGACTTTTCGTCGTACAAGGTCCTGAGCGCCCAAGCCGTAGGATAGTGCTGCAGGCCTGTTTCATCTTGCGCGTTAGAAAATGGCGGTAATGAAAAAATATGAGCGGCGCGAAATTTTTCATAGACTCCTCGTACGGCATCCGCTCATTACCTGGGGGGGCGGACAAAAATGTTTTGCTTACCTGGCGAGAGCGCTGGGGCCGCCTGCTCCCCGTCGGCTTCCGGCTTCTCCTGCGTCTTGGACAGGGACGCCTGGGACCGGCGGAGAGGCTTCTTGCGCCGGCTGCCGCCGGGATTATACTCGTCGTCATCCTTGTTTTTCCTCGAGGCAGACTTGGAAGGCAGCGACCGGCGGGACAGGGCAGGAGATGGGCGGGCTTCCGGCGATGCCGCGCGTTTTCTGCCTGCGAGGGGGGCGCCGGGCGACGCGGCGGTCGCGGTCGCGGTCGCGGTCGCGGTCGCGCCCCTGTCGCCGCTGCTCTCGGTGCCGCTACTCGCGCCGTTCCTGTCTCTGTTCACGCCGCTGGTCCTGAGGATGACCCTGCGCACGCCGTGGGTGCTTCCCGGGGCGTTCCCGCTGGCAGTGTCTGGCTTCTTGGGTCTGGGCGGCACGCCGAGCGGCGCCATGCCCTCGAGGACGCCGGCGCGCATCAGGCCGGCCTCCTCGTAGCTGGCCTTGGACTGGACCGAGGGCTCGAGCCAGCGCTGCATGAAGGAGCGCGACGTGTCGGCGGCGGCGCCGCGGGCGACGTCGAGCGGCGAGCTGGCGCGCAGGGAGGCGAGGCCGTGATGCGCCGGGCTGGAAAAGCGCGAGCGCGTGGCCCTGGTGCTGGACGACATTTTCGGAGCGTCTGGCCGGCTCTCCGGTGCGGTTCCGGCTCCCAAGACTCGGCTGCGCACAGGACGGGCGACGCGTGGTCCTGGTCGCGACCTGGGCCTTCAAGGGTCTACTCTGGCGATGGGGAGCGTCACCAGCTATACCAGCGAAGAGGATGGCTATGAGAGGGAGGGTCAGTCGCGAACTCGGGAGCAAGGGTGAAAAGAGGACATACCAGGGTGGTCAGGTGCAGCATGGGTGCGCGAGGGTCAGGTCGCGCTTTGAGGGGAGTTTGACGCGGTTGAGGGTTTGCGACTTGGAAAGGACGGGAAAAAAGAAGACGGAGGATGTCGAGTTGGAAGGGGCATGGACGTGGTGCGTGGTGCGTGTGTGTGGCAACGCGACCAAGCCGGAGGGCCAGAGGGCCAGAGGGTGCCTTTGCATTTGGCAGTTGGGCTGGTACTGGGCAGGTACCTGAGGGGGGTAGACGGCAGTCCTACAGGAGGTAGAAGTACCTACCAGGCAGTCCCTCAGCGCCCGCACACCAGCTGCATGACGCAGGTCCATTTCCCATGTACAGCGGCTGAGGCCACCTACAATTTCCCCAGCATCCCTCTCCAGCGCCCGGCAGCAGGTTCCAGCGCTGCTGTATCCAAGACATGCCCCTACAAGTGCCCTGCCCATCCCGTCTGCACCGCCTGTACCTGCCCTGCACCGATGACCGTTGCTGTTCTCCCCCAGCAACCGCCCAGCACCCAGCTCCCAGCTCGGCCCCCACACCCTCAATTGGCATGCCATATATCCTTCGACAGACCTGACAGCATATACATACCTATTCGCCTGCTCCCCTTTCCATCCTGCCCTCGACATAAATCATCAAAAAGAAACAACACATGCCCCGCCATCCAGACTGCATAGCCCACCACACTCCTGCCCGCACACACCCAGCCGACACCGCCGCCGTCTACATCTCCTACCTCCCCGTGAAAAGCCACGACAATGCCAAACCCGCCTCCACCCAAGGGGCATCAACATGGCCCTGCCTGGAATCAACCAGCCAGAGCCAAGCACGACCAGCAAAGGCCATGCCCGCTGTCCCCAGCCTCCCTGCCCTGCCCTTGTCGGCCATGGTCCGCTTGTCGCACAAGATCACCACCTCAGCTGCCCGGCCTTGTCCTACCCGTCTTCCCGCGATGCCCGGTACCAGTACCACTCGCCACTCTCTCACAAAATCACAAAAGCACACCGCAAGAGCCGCCATCGTGGCCTGCCGTCATGGCCTGCCGTCATGTGTCAGTATCCCGCTGCTGCCTAGTATCTTTGCCTGTCCGCCGACGTCCTCCTCTGCCGCTGTGCCTTGACACAATGAATGCCCTGCATCTCCCGTGTCAAGTCACCGGAATATCGCGCAGCATATTTGCCACTCAACCAGTAGCAATCACCGACGCCGACGGCACTTGGCCGACTTTACACGTCACAGCCTCAGGGGTAACAAAAACACCACCAACAATCACTTGACCGCCCTCACCAACTGCCAGTCTGGGGCCTTGCTGCTCTGCCTTGGTCCATCCAACTTGAATGTATTTCCCTCGCTACCTATGCGCAAAATGACGGGTACCTGGATACGCTCTGATCTTTTCAAACAAGATAAAATGAATCGCTCCAGCCCTCCCCTTCGCTGGTATGCCATGCGTAACCTCGCGCCCACCAATGCCGTGCACTTCCGCGCCCTTCCAACTACAGCCGGCGTCCAGTGACTGCTGACAGAATCACACAAGAGTCTTGCTCTGGGAAATGATCCGCCAACAGAAAACACACACACACTCACTCACTCACTCACTCACTCACTCACTCACTCACTCACTCACACAACACACATTCAAATGGCCATATCAATAGTTGGATGAGACTATGCAGTTGTTCATCTGCCCTTCTGGCTTACTCGCTGTCCGACTCCTCGTCGTCAGACTCGGCCTTCTTGGCTGACTTCTTCTTCTTGCCCTTGCTCTTCTTCTTGCCCGTGTTGCGGGCCAGCGGCTGCTCGAGAAGCTTGAGAATCTCCGTGTCCGTAATCTTCTTGTCGGATTGCACCTTGCTGAGGTCCAGCGCACTGGGACCGCCAAGCTTGGTGAGGCCGTTCTTCGTGATGGCTGCATGGTCTGTTAGTCTGTTGTCCGCCTTGTATACTGCCTTGGTCATGGCACTCACCAACAGTGGTCAGCAGTCTGGCGACGGGCGCACCGTCCTTGTCGCCAACAATTTCGTACTGGCGGAAGACGTTGCCACGAACGCACTCGACGACACCAGACTTGGCGTCACGCTCGTCCTCGAGCTGTCTGAGGCTGAACGGGAAGGTGCCGAATTTCTTCTGGACCTCGGAAAGGATCTTGCGCGAGGTAGGGCGCTTCAAGCCATAGGTGTTGGTGGTGCGGCGGTGAAGGGTGGTGCGGCCTTCGAGCGTCTTGCACTTGCCCGAGCCCAGACTGACACCCATCTCGACACCCCAAACCTCACCAACCTCGGGCACGCCATCGCCCTTGGCACCCTCGGTGGGCGCGAGCACAATCTTCTTGGTGCCCTCAATCTCGTTGCGGTCAAACAGCCACGAGGTGGTGCTCTCGACGAGGTGGCACTCGTACGCCTCGCAGACCTTCTCCAGCAGGGCCGTGATCTGGCTCTGGGAAGGCGCCTTCTTGGCGGCAGCCTTGGCCTTTTCCTCGTCGGTGCCCTGGGCCAGCAGACCCGGGGGGACCATCAAGCGCAGGAGAAGCTCGTTGGCGTAGTAGTTGGCGAGGAGCAGGTCGGCAGGACGTCCGGTGATGGTCTCGCCATCCTTGCCAGCAAGGACGGTGTCACAGACAATGGTACCAAAGCCATCAATCTGAGCACCAAGCTGGATCTTGACGGGCTCACCGGGCTGAATCTCGGTGGCAGCCTCGTTCTCGTCCGAAGTCAAGGGTGTGTAGGGGGTGACATAGGAAGCGGGAGAGATGGTGGTGGGGTTGGAGAAGCCTGCGTGTAGAGTCAGCGACAGAGCAGGCTTGCTTGGGTGACCGTCAGCCACGTACCCTTGGTGATCTTCTTTCCGCGGTAGACCTTGGCCACCTCCTCCTCGATGAGCTTGTCACCCTTCTGGCAGATCTCGACAATCTTCGCGCCGGGGACGCAGAGCTTGGCGACCTCGGCGAGGACCTTTTCGGAAATCTGGCCAGCCGTCTTGTACTTGGTCAGAGTATCAGGGTTGTTGAGGGTGTAATCTGGTGTCGAGGTCAGCGACTGCAGAGGGCGTGCGAGGTAATGGCAGCAGGTCGTGTGCGCGCTTTTGGTGCTGTCGTGGGCAGCAGCGCAGCAAGCTCACGGCGGCGACACACTTTGGCGGGGTAATCTCAGGCCACCACCAGAGACAAGGGAGGGGCAGGGCGAGCCAGTTTTCTCAAGTCGCTGCATGGTCTAGACCATGCGGAGGGGAAGACATGGGTAAAAGCGACAACGTACCGATCTCCTTCTCTTCAGACATGATGGGCAGCTTGTTGGATGGTCAAGGTATTTGGGGAGGGAGTGGTGTAGCAGTGGGAAAGAGTGCAAGCTGGGTGAAAAAACAACGACCTGGCTGCGCGCTAAAATGGGGAGTGGATGAGGGCGAGCTTCGCAGCAAATTTTTGGTGTAAATGGGCAGCTGCTGCGGTGGGAGCAAAGAGGGGCCAGATGCTTCAAGACAAGGCCTAAGGAATTAGAGGTCGGTGCTAACAGATCCTGCTGCAGCTACTGCGGGTGAGATGTTAGAGCACCGCTGCAGGCGGGCTTGCATGGCTTGCACAAGTGCTAATATTCGCTAGTACCTTCTGTACTGGACTTTGTTTGTTCACAAGTGGATAAGATCTGGCACCCTATGCAAGCTACGTATCATCTGCTGTGAGCTGGGTAGCTGATCGAATGTCACTCTGTTATGGCTTCAATGGCCAGGTGAGCCCAACCAATGCCCCGGATCCTTTCCGAAAGCATATCCATACGGATGACCGCTACTCTGACAGCTTAACAGCCGTTAGTTGGCGTTCGGGCGGCGGCATACACTTGCGCGGGGACGGGATGAGCTGCGACGAAAGTCGACTACCCTGTAGCGCCGTTTACAATTTTATACGACGGTTTTGCGCGACGGTCGGCAATACTAGATCCGTTGGTTCTGCTGTCGTGAGTTCCTATCAATGTCGCATTGTGTTCCATGTCGGTGGCCTGCAGGTGTCGCGTTTGTTGTCACGCTTCGTGGTTAAACCACCGAAACTCGAGGTACAGCAGTAGTCGAGCAAGCCACAGTCGGAAGCTTTATCCCGCTCTCTGATACCCACCGTGCAACCACATGCGTACTTGCGTACTACGTACCTGTGACCGCACCAGTAATCGATACGTCGCCTATATTCCCATCGATATCGGCGAGGCGCGCTCCATCGACCCTCCCGATCGGCCTGCGAAAAGCATCTTCATAAGCTGCTGCTCTTGCGCCCGGCACAACTTCGGTAATCCACAACTGTGTCGGCAACACCCTCTGCTGGCTCGTACCTCTACCCCGATACCCACAGAACTTCCCAGCCACCACATGTACAGCTACAAGTCACGCTCAGCCGCAGCCAGCCACAGCCACACCAGCCACACCTGCAACAGCAAGCCCGCCTCCTGTCGTTTGTTCGCGGCAAAGACGCAAGACGCCCCGGAGCCCTTTTGCAAACCACGCCCGTTGACGACCACCCGGTGCCGCGCCCATCGCCCACGATCCGCGCCGCGCCCTGCCGCTCCCCAAAACCCCGTCTCCATCAATCGCTGCCCCTCCCCTGCGCGCCCCCGTCATCGTGCCTCCCCCCCTTCGCGCGCCGTCGCATCTGCCCCTGCCTGCCCTGCGCGCGCCGGTGCTTCGTGACAAATGGCCGCCGCGCAGCCCTCCGCGTCGTCGGCCTCGGCCGCGGGCTCTGGCAATGCGACGCCCACCGCCGTCGCCGCCAGCGCCTCCGACAGCAGCAGCAACCCCAGGGCCTCGGCCGGCCACTCGCCCGCGCCCCCTCCCGAGCCCGTTGACCGCACAAAGGACTCCTTCACCAAGCTCATGGTGGAGCGCTACACCTCCCGCGACGCCATCGCCGCCGCCGCCCTCTCGGACCAGCTCAACCACACGCGCATATCCACGAGCTACCGGCGGCAAAAGATCAACGAGTACCGACACATTCGCACAGACTACCAGCCCGTATTCACCCCGGGCAGGCTATACGGCGAGGGCTACAGGGGCTACGCGAATGGCTTCACCGAGAACCATGCCCCAGCCCGCATCGTCTACCCCAGCCAGAAGATCCGCCCCGGTCGCCGGACGACGCCTGCCCTCAAATACCCGCGCAGGGATATGCTCAAACAGTCGGAGCTTCACGAGGAGCTGGTCCCTGTCCGTATCGAAGTCGAGTGGGACAAGTACAAGCTGCGCGATACCTTTACCTGGAACCTCCACGACCGCCTGCTCCCCGTCGAGCTCTTCGCCGCCCAGCTTGTCGAAGACATCGGCCTGAAACCCCCTGCTGCGCAGCCTGTGTTCGACCAGATCGTTGGCCAGATGCGCGAGCAACTCAACGACTTTTATCCCTTCGTCTTCTCCGAGGAAGACGCCCTTGACCCCGAGCTGCCCTACTCCGCATATAAAAACGACGAGATGAGAATACTGGTCAAGCTCAACATCACCATTGGCCAGCATACCCTCGTTGACCAGTTCGAATGGGAAATAAACAACCCCTCCAACTCGCCCGAAGATTTCGCCGCCAACATGGCGCGCGACCTCTCCCTCTCCGGCGAGTTCACCACAGCCATTGCGCACTGCATCCGCGAGCAGTCGCAGCTATTCACAAAGAGCCTGTACAGCGTCGGCCACCCCTTCGACGGCCGCCCGATCGAGGACTCGGACCTCGTCTCGGCATTCCTGCAGACGCCCGTGCCCGCCGTCTTCCGACCGCAGCAGCAGGCCAAGGAGTACGCGCCCTACATGTACGAGATGAGCGATGCCGACCTGGACCGCAACGAGACCATCTTCTCCCGGGAGCAGCGACGCCAGAAGCGATCGATCAACCGGCGTGGCGGGCCCCAGCTGCCGGACCTGCGCGAGCGGCAGCGCACCATCCGCACCCTCGTCGTCTCGTCGGTGCTGCCCGGCGCCGCCGAGAACCTCGAGGAGACGGGCCTGTTCAAGCGCGCCGCCGGCACCCGCAAGCGGCCGAACCGCGAGGGCGACATCTCCGAGTCGGAGGAGAGCGAAGACTCGGCGCCCGAGTCGCCCGCCCCGTCGCAGTTTGCCGGCACCGCCCGGACGCGCGGCATGCGCGGCGCCGCCTCGGCCGCCCAGCACCGCATGTCCAACCTCGGACGCTCCGAGACGCCCGACGCCCTGCACCACGAGGCGAGGTCCTCGCGCCGGTTCCGCGAGGAGACCGAGGATATCCCGCGCCTCCTCGTCACGCTCAAGGTCAGCAAGGACAAGCTCCGGCGGCTGCTGCGCGGCGAGTACCGCTTCGCGCAAACACCCTCCCAGCCCCCAACCCCCTCCCAGGGAACCACGCCGCAGGTCCCCCCCAAAGCTATTCCGCCGACCTCGACGCCATCACGCGGTATCAGCACCACTCCAGTGCCTATTCCTCACGTGGTTGGCAAGTTTCCGCCCGGCCAGATTGGTCGCCTGCCAGCGCCTCCTCCTGTGCCCGGCCAACAACATACTCCGGTAAGCCCTGTCTCTACGCCGTGGTGCATCCTTTCACGAACACAAGGATACGTCTGCTAACAAGCCCGCTCTACAGCCAAACCCTCCCGAGTGGCTAGTCCAGGCTCTCAAGGGCCTCGAGAAGAAGTACCCCGACGGCGACCGATTCGAAGCCATAATGAAGTACTCATACCTCGACCCCGTCACGGAGCTGCCGCTCCAGATCCACCCGCTGCCCGAGGGCGTCAAGTACGCGTGGCTCCCGCGCATCCGCTGTCTCGACTGCACGTCCAAGTTCTACACGCCCGGCCCGGACATGACGGCGCAAAAGTTCGAGACGCACCTGCGCTTCTCCAGCCACCGCGAGGCGGTCCGCAGCCGTATGATGGCCGAGGGCGGTCGCAGCGGGTCGAGCGGTTCGACATGAGGGGGGAAGGGGAGGAAGAAGGTGAGGGGGGGCAAGAAGATGGGTGGGAAAGGAAAAGGCAACC
>LUFD01003275.1:2331-28514 GCA_003025255.1 Cordyceps pruinosa | reverse complement strand
CCGGCGGCGGCGCGCGTGGTGCCGAGCGCGGAGAAGACGGTGGCGGGCGTCGGCGAGAACCCGGCGAGGAGGGAGGCCCACTGCGCGGTGTCGGTGCTGACGACGGAGTTGAGGGCCGGGGAGGCCGGGGCGGCGGCGGCGGGGGGCGCGCGGCGGGTGATGGTGTTGACGGGCGTGTAGGTCTCGCGGGCGAGGAGCGTCGAGAGGATGTGGGAGCCGACGAGGCCGGTGGAGCCGATGATGGCGGCGGCGGGCATTGCGGAGGATGGTCCTGGATGATGGGAGTTGTGTGGCCTGGAATTGAAGATGGCAATGGATGGGATCGATGGGTGATGGTGACGGGGGAAAGAGGAGAAACAGCCGGTAGCGTTGTAGGCGTCTGGGAAAAGTCAATGGCAGCGCGGAGTGCGGAGCGGACTTGATCATTGTGAGGCAAGCTCGAGGGAGCTTCGGCACGGAACCCGCTAAACTCGGCTGGCCGCCTTGTGAAACAGAAGCTGTGGCGGGCCAATTAGAGGTGCCCTGTTATGGCCGACCTAAACCCTTATAGGTGCAGGTAGGTACTTACCTACCAGCTACGGTAGGTACCTGTACATGCCCTCTGACATGGATTCTCCGTGACATGTTTCTAGACATGTCGGCATGGCCCTCGGGGGGTCAAAATATTTCTTTACCCTTTCTAACATACCCTCTGCTAGAGGCCATCCATACCTACATGCCGAAAAGTATTTTCCCGAGGAATTTCCATCAGAGGGCATGTCGAAAACGCCCCTCCTCGGTACCTGGTCTCTGCATGACACCGCAGCAAGGTCACCCCACCCTCACAAGGCGGGCGGCATGTCAACGTAACAGCTTCTCTGCCTGCTTTCCACAACCTCGTCCACGCTCGGCATTGCGCACTGCGACTGGCGCCTATTCCCACGCCGCATCCGCCTCTTTAAACCCCGTCCCCTTTTTCCTTCCCAGCACCGCACACAAGATCCTCTCGAAACCAGTCCTCCCCCAAGTCCGCCGCCATGGCTACCCAATATGAAGGTCCGTCTTCCCCTCCCCTCCCCTCCCCCGCCAGACAACGCCCCCTCAAGCTCACGCAACCTCTCCCCGCGCAGTCGAGCACAACGTGCAGATCGCCGAGGCGCCCCGTCGCGGGCGGCGCGTCGACATGGCCTCCTTCTTCTCGCTGCTCAACCGCGTCGCCGAGACGCCCACCGCCACGGCCGCCCACGCCCACCACAACAACCCGCACGCCACGCCCACGCCCGCCGACACGGCCGACCTGTTCCGGATGCTGCAGGACCAGCTGCTGACACTGCACACGACCGCGCCAACCGCCGACAACCGCAGCTTCCTCGAGCACCTCATCGCGACGCTCGACGGCGAGATCCAGGACCCGCCAACGTCGCTGCGCGGCGTCTCGCAGGAGTTCGTCGACGCGCTGGACCGCGTCGCGCGCAAGGGGCTCGCGGCGGGCGACGACTGCGCCATCTGCAAGGTCCCGTACCTCGAGGACGAGTGGTGCCTCGTCGTCGAGCTGCCGTGCCAGGGCCGCCACCGCTTCGACCTCGAGTGCGTCGGGCCCTGGCTGCGCAGCGTCGGCACGTGCCCCATGTGCCGCGAGGAGATGGTCAAGAAGAAGGAGGTGCCGGCGGCGCCGGAGGATGATGAGGAGGAGGATGGGGACATGATGTATGCGTGATGGGCTGGGGGAGTGCATATCATGGAGCGTGAGTGGTTGCTGTTGCGGTGCCAGTTGTGGTAGTCGAGATGTGGAAAGCAAGTTGAATGGCGTATTGGCGTTTGTTACTTCGAATCATATATAGCACGAAGCGATACAGACTCGTTCCGGTATGGACTCGCTTTAATCTTGTCAAAACATGTAGATACATTGACATTGAAAAAAATCTTCATCACAAGAGCTGTTCAGTCTCTCACATCATTTGAACTCTCGCTCATTTCCCACCCTTCTCAATTGTACCCATCTTCTTCACCACCCCGTCCACCCTCTCCTTGAGGCCCTCCTCCTTGGCTGTGCACGACATCTCCGACGACAGCTCGCCAAGGCGCTTCTTCCAAAACGCCCAGCGGTCCTTGGACGGGCCCTTGGTGGGCGCCGCCGCCGCCTCCGCCACCAGGCGGCCCGTCCCAGTCAGGTCCACCTCGTCCTGCTTCAGCGCGGCCGCGCTGCCGGAAAGACGGTGCAGCTCGTCGCCGGCGTGCCAGAGCCACTCGCTGGCCGTGCTCAGGTGCAGGTCGCGCGACGCTTCGGACGGGTGCGTCTCCTCGAGCGCGGCGCGCAGCTCCCACAGAGCGAGGTTGAACGACGACTGGATGCGGTGGCCGAGGATGCGCGCGGCAAACGAGTTGAGCGAGATCCACCGCTGGAGCGCGGCGTGGTCCTCCTTGCCGTCGAATTCCGGCTTGACTGTGCTGCTGTTAGTGTCTGTGACTTATTGCGCCAGCAGTGCACGTAGACTTGGACGTACAGTTCCATGCTTCTCGCAGCGCAGGGCCTAGCATCGGCAGGTCCGTCCACACCGACGTCTTGGCATCCCAGATCTCCACCTCGGCTGTCTTCTTCTCCTGCAGGGCCTGGATGACGGCGATGAGCTGCTGCATGCGCTGGTCCGTCGCGGGGATCGTCGCGACCGACTTGAGCACCACGTCCCAGAGGGTGTACAGGAAGTCCTCCGCGCCGTCGCTGTGGGCGGCGACCGTCTTTTGGAAAAGCTTGTCAATCTTATCGGCCGTATCTGCGGCTGACGTGGCGTTTGCCGGCGCGGCCGCGTCCTTGACCTCGGCGTCGATGATGTCTGCGATCTGTTTGGCGAGGGCATCGCCGCTGGCGACCTCGGTCGACTTGAGAGGGGGAGCCGTCGACATGGTGGAGTGTGAGCGCGAGGAGAGCGTCAATGGAGGAGGAGAAGGGAAAGGTGGACGAGGAAGAGGACGAGGACGACGAGGGAGAAGGAGGCGCAAGCCGTGGCACGATGGCAGCCGCTGGATCGGAACAGGTGCCGGGCCCAAGGCTGGGGGATGACGTTGGTGGGGGATACGCGAGGTGTGAGTGGCGTGGGATGACGCAGAGCTGGATGGTCGGATCGGCGCAGGGAGGCAGGTTTTGGCAGACTTCATCCAGAGGAGCGGAGGAGGGAAGAAAGCATAAAGGACCAAGGGAACGGACACGTTTGTAGCAATTCCGGCTTACGAGCCTAGGCAGAGGCAACCAAGGCGCAATGTGGCAGGTGAAGGCAATCTGCCCCTCCTCTTAGACTCAAGCTTGCGTGGGGTCACTTTCAGGTGCTTGAGGCCGTTGCACTTGTACCCCTCACTGAGAAGGCCGTCTGGGAATACATGTACTAAATCATGAGTAGCTTCAATACTGTTGATAACGGGTCGTCTAGTCGAGCTTTTATGATTAGCCCACGTTTCCTGGGAGTTTTGTACTTTGTTAGTGAGCCCCTCCTTCGCATAAGACCAATCACCAGTCTAAACCGCGCCACGATCTTGTCGCCTCTCCCACTCCGCCTTCGAGCAGTCAGCAGCTGACGACGACCAAGCACGCGGAAAATACGTGACGGATTCAATCGGCACAGATGAGGCAGACCTCGCCTCAGCCGTGTTGTCGCCGTTTGTGGGAGCGCGGAATCGCCAGCGATCCTATCTGTGGCGCTGCCCAGTGATTCTCGGCCTTACCAGCCATGGAGTTGCGCGGGGGGTCGCTCAATAGCATGTTAATCATCCTAATTATGTTGCTTGACTGAAGGAACTAAAAATAAAAAGACCCCGAATACACATTATGACGGTGTGGCGGGCTTGATTATTTGTCAACTGCGTAGCGAAATCCTCCCTAACAACCTGTGGCTTGGGTGTGGCTAGTGCAAGCCCCACCGCAGTAATTTACACCAGAGAGTCGCGTCGCGTGTCCGACTTGTCCGACTCTCCTACTTGTCTTCCATCATCTTTCTGCATCTGAAGCCATCGCCATCGCCATCGCCGCCCGCACCGCCACCATGTCCGTCGACCTCTCGAGGCCCTTCCCCACCCTCGAGGCGGCCGAGAACGCGCTGCACAGCCTGGGCATGAAGACGGTCAACAGCAACACAAAAACAGACAAGGACGGCGAGATCAGCGGCCGGCTGCGCAAGTGCCGAAAATGGCGGCAGGCAAAGGAGCGCCCGGACGCGAAGAGGCAGAGCAGGCCCTGCGGCACCGGCTGCCCCTTCCAGGTCTGGATTAAGCGCCGGAGCGACGGCTGGCACTTCGAACGCGCGTTCGGCGCCGACAGCAACCGACACAACCACTCGTTGATCGAGACGCCACCGCCGCCGAAGCCGGCGAAGCCGGTCCCTGTCCCCAAGAACAAGGACTTCCAGTGGGATCAGGTGCTGCCGCAGCTCGCAGCCGAGACGACGGGGGTCAGCATGGTGAATGGCGCGTTCCGCCGGAATAACACCCTGCCCCCGCCCGACGGCCTCGTCTTGCCGCTCTTTTCGCTGGCCGGCAAGACGGCCATCATATCCGGCGCCGGGCAGGGCATTGGTCGCGCCGTCGCCGAGGCCTTTGCGGAAGTAGGCGCCAACGTTGCCATCTGGTATAATAGCAACAGCAACGCAGTTGCCGAGGCTGAAAGGATTGCCAACACCTATCACGTAACATGTACTGTCCCTCCCCTTCTCCGAGACATCGTGATGTAGTAGAGTTTCGTTAATTTTCCTTCTTTTGGGAAATGCAGGCAAGGCATACAAAGTGGACGTCACCTCCTACGACGAGGTAGAAGCTGCCGTCCAAAGCGCAGTGAACGACCTCGGCGGCCGGCTGGACGTCTTTGTGGCCAACTCGGGCGTCTCGTGGGGCGATGAAGCATTTCTCGATGCCGAGATCGACAGATACCACAACCTCATGAAGATAAACACCGACGGCGTCTCGTACTGCGCGCATGTCGCTGGAAAGCACTTCCTGCGGCAAAAGCGCGAAGGGACAACGTCGCACGGCACACCCATTGAACACTTTGCAAGTGGAAGCTTCATCGCCACGGCGAGCATGTCGGGCCATATCGTCAACATTCCCAGACGGCAAGCAGTGTACAACGCGTCCAAAGCCACCCTCATCCACCTTTGTAAGTCGCTCGACCTGCCCATACCGTCCCTTCTGAAGAGGATGCATCATGCTGACACGATCGAATCGCGTGGCAGGTAAATCGCTGGCCATTGAATGGCTCGGCTTCGCGCGTGTCAATAGCGTATCTCCCGGCTACTTCAACACCGGAATCTCAGGGCCTATTGCGCAAGGAACAATAAACGCTATCATGGACAAGGTCCCCATGGGGTAAGTCAACCACGACGACACAAGGCTGACAGCGACTAACATGTCTAGGCGATTTGGCGAGACCGTGGAGTTGAAGGGCGTCTACCTGTTCCTTGCTTCTAACGCATCAACCTACGTGACCGGCACAGACATTTCGGTGGACGGTGGCTACACGGCCACTTGAGCCTTGCTTTTCTCGATGCGAGCTTACTTTCCGGCTCGTAAGGTATCTCTTCTGAGAAATCCATTACCAAATATCTCCACTCAAATATCCCTTTCAACCCAGGATTGGATGATTCCTTCATTACTCTCCTCATACACCTTCATCTCCACCGTATCCCCCTTGACAAAGGTATTAGGCTGGACAAACTTCCATCTCGGGCTCGGCTTAGAGCACACAATCTGTCGCCAGGCCTCATACTCGCCATTCACAGCGCATAATGGCTCGCACAGCTCCTGGCAAGACGAGTAATCCGCAGTGCAGCGCAAAATGTGCAGGCGGCAGAGGTAGTCGCCCAGAGCGGGCTTACCGTGGGATGCAATCTTGGATGGGTCAACACGGACGGTGAGGCGAGAACCGGGAATATCATCGTCGATGCGGATGACGCCATCGCCGTGTATAAGGAGATACTTGAGGATGGAGAGGTGGGCCTGGGAGTGTTAGCCAACTGAGAACGCAGACTTGGCCATGATGGAATTTACCTGGTGATGAACCTGACCCCAGGCTTGGTTGTCGACGTTGTAATGCTGGAGGGCCTGAAGGCCATCGACGCCAATGTTGAGGTAGGTTGCATACAGTACTGGCCTCGGTTAGCAGACGGACAATACTATTCCAGAGAAACATAGGCTCGTCGGCTGTAATGTCGCTGGTATCAGTGTAGCCAAAAATGCTTAATAATTCCTTGTTGTCCATGAGGTACTCTGACATGAGAATGGCGCGGTACTCCTCGACCGTGCCGGCCAGCTTACCAAAGACGCTGCCCCAGGTCTGGGAGGGCAGGTAGTGGGACGTGACCGGCTTCTCGGTGAGCGGGTTGATCGGGCGCTGCGCGTTGTCAAAGTTGTAGACGCCGGGCGTGGTCTCACTGAGGAGCTTGCCGGTGCCGTGGCCCAGCAGCTCGTGAATGGCGGTCGCTAGGAAACGGACGATATGCGCCGTGGACTTGAAGCGCCGGAGCTCGGCCGGATCGACCCGGTGGCAAGGCAGATTGGGATTGTTGTTGACGCTCAGTCGGTTAGCGAGAACCACGTTCTTGAAGCCTACGGTTTCGCGAATCGCTTCGTACTGGTAATGGTTTAGCAGGCGCGTCTTCCGGCGCAGACTTCGTCGACTTACATTCGGCAGATTGGCGGCCTCGAAAACGACGCTGCCGCAGACAGCGAGAGCTTACAAGCGTCAGAATACATCCCTAACTGCCTTTGACGAGGAGACTTACCGTGGACGCTGGTGAAGTCAGGCGCCTCGAAGAGGCTCTTCTCGAACGGGCCCTTTCCGTCATTGACCCCCTCGACCGCCCACGGCAGCTGCCGGATGAAGACGGCCGAGGCGTCCACCAGCCGCCGCAGGCGCGCCACCTCGTTGGCGTCGGCGACGCCCATCATGGCCTCCCACTCGCACCGGACCCCCGCCGGAGCCAAGGCCGAATGGCGGGACTGCCAGCAGCGGCTGCAGAATCCCTTCAAGGTCCCGCGCCGTTTTGGGGGAAACGGAAGCAATCTTCCGCAGGGCGTCGGCGGTCAAGTCAGGGACAAACTTCTGGTCAGCCTCGCCCTGTGTTGCGGTCGTCAGCACAGTGGCGCCTCAGAGGAAGGTAGTGTCGGGCTTGTGTATCCTACGTAGTAGTTGCCCAAGTTGCAGGGGAACATGCCGGCGTACTCGAGAAAGGCCTGGAGCTCCTGGGCGGTGATGCCGGGGCGTACAGTTTCTCGTTTGGCTCCAAGGTGTCGAAGACGGGCTTGACGAGGAGCTGGTGCACGGTGGCACCGGGCGCGGGAGCGTGGCCGGGCATGGTGGCAGCAGGCAACTTGACGAGTTGAAGGCCGTCTGGTCTGGGAGGGTGGACTGTTACGCGAGGTGGCGAGGGTTGAAGCCGAGTTGAGGAGTCTGAAAGAGCTTCTCCTGACCATTCGAGCGTCGTGTGTCTGTGCAACGCGGGCGTGGCGCCCGGCGTTGGGACCGCGCTCTTTCAAGTTACATGCCGTTCAGTCCGCCTCCACCACGCCATGGACTTGAGTGATGTTCAGACTCTAAGAAACAGTCATGCATTCCTTTGCGCCGGGTGGCCAGGGTATGCAGATGTCTGTGTGGAGGCGGTTCGGAGCAACGGAGGCGCTCCTCCTTTGGGCAACAGCGCTCAAACAACGAGTCAACCAAGTGTGAATGCTCTCATCAATGATGGCCTACTCGCGTAGCACAGAGGTTGAGCCAATCACCATGGCGGTTACAGCTCCATTCAGATGAGCGTTTTCCCGGGTCAAAGGGATGCCCCAGCCAGCGGCTGACAGACACTGTGTACCATACCCTACCCTGCTCATTCTCTTACCGCCGGGGTATATATTCGACGAACCCGAAGTTGTTTTCTACTCATCCCATACCGGAACGAGTTCGCTGCTAGCTATCGACGCTTTACAGAAGCTTCAAGATACGGTGCCTCCAAACACCCGACCCCGGCTTACTTACACCTCCGTGTCCTGATTCTGTCGGCTCAGGGCTCGCCGCTGCCCATATTGCACACCATGGACTCTTCAGAACAGTAGGCTGCCAAACTCGCTGGGGAATCTATCAACTGACCATGCGTAGGGACGCATTTTTCGTCGAGCGCTGGGATGCGGCGGTGAAATGGTGTGAGCAAGGCTTAAAGCCCGATGACCCGGATCGCATTCGAGAAATCACTTGCTGGGATGATCTCAAAAGCAGTTTGCTGGGCATTTCGGACAAGCTATATGATGAGGTTAAGGATATGTTCAGACCATTGCGAGATTTTATATACCTCGTTGAAAAGCACCTGCCCATTGCTACCAAAGTGGACTTTGTCTGGGGGGCCCTCGGCCTTGTTTTCAAGGTAAGCTCTACCCTATTAGCATTCTGAACCGCTGCAAACACCGGTCTAGCTCGTTGTCGAGGATGCCGGGCATGCCGACGCGATCGGTATCGTTGCATTAGACATCGAACGTCTAGCCTGGTTCGCAAAAAGACTTCTGATGGCGTCCTATCCCTCAGAAGTGAGCGAAGATCTGAAAATGGAGGCTTATTTCGATGCCCAAGTTCGAGTTGTCGAGGCGGATTGGTCAACTGTGACCAAGAAAAATACAGCACGGTGTCTGGTGTACCTGGGTCGATTCAGCGAAGCAGAGCAGCTGCTCAATACCTCAATTGCAGAGTTCGAGCAGGAAACGGTCTTGAACTGGGCTATGCTTGCGTAGTAAGTATCTGCACATCACACGTTAGTTGCGGCCCCAAGTGGTTTTAACCAAGTCCCAGTGCATTTTTTGTCCGGGGCACGCTTCAACGCAAGACGAACAGGGCCGAGGCAGCGGAGGAGAGCTTCATCGAGGCCCAGAACCTTTGGTCGAAAGGCGACCAGACGAGACTGCACCCGTTCCACGCAAGCTGCATGTACAAAATCGGAGCGGCCTGTCTCGACCAGGGCAAGACCGCCGCAGCCATGTATGTTTACCGACGGTCGTGCACTGCCGCCAAGCTAACGGAAGCTCTCTAGTAAACATCTCCGTGAAGCGTCCGAGATCACCAAGGCTCACGAGAGCACCAACCCGGTTGAGCATGCGCGCTGTCTCTTCAAGCTTTCGGAGGCTCTGCTCCAAGATTCTCCTGACGATGGTCAGGAAGCCGGGGATATGAGGCGCAAGGCTGAAGTGTACCTCTTGCGCAGTGGTCGTCAGGCCACACAGTTTGATACTGAGGATGCGTACGATTCGCGGGTGCCCATATTTTGGCGATGAGTCGTTATAGATAGTAGCGTAGGCATGATTTAAATAACGACAATTTTTACACTGTTGAGCGTAGGCATGATTTTAATAACGACAATTTTTACACTGTTGGAGTTTCGATCTGACTGTTTGGCGGCTAAGCTCTCGCGATGCATTCACGCGCTTTATCGGAGTGTTGATAGGGAGCTCTGGGTAACACAATTTCATGGGACTTGCGCTCGGATTTGTTTCATCAACAGAATTATGTTGGGGTGAAAGGTAGGCCTGGTTTAATCCATGCCGCCGCCACCGGCGCCATCCGCGTCGGTCCAATGTTCGCACGGATTCCACGAGGTGTCCAGAGCGGTAATGTCCGAAGCGATTGCTGCTGCCATTTCATTTCCGATAGATCCATTTCCCTTTCAGCCCAACAGTTCTGGTGTTTATGAATGCTCAAGTCAGGTGGCGGCATTACTGTGGTCATGTCTGTTCTTTGCCCCATCTTGGTGAAATTCTGCTCAACAGCATAACGCAAGCCGAGAAATAATTGCACGGATGGCTGCCAAAGAAATCACGGAAATCGACTCGATGCTCGGCTGGTGCTGAACTTAACTGCGAGTCCCGGTTGGGAGCCAGTGCTCGATGACCCTAGTTCTAGACCCTGGATCCAGACCAAAATAAGCTTTTTTTTAATGTTATGATTGATTAGCTTATTTTGGTTGTCGGGGAGAAATCGAGCATGCTGCGAGCATGTGGCCGGGAGATTCGTCAACGTTGGTGGTGGACTGTGTCGCACCTGAGTCGCGTGCTGGAACACAAGAATGACAGACACGCTTCCAGCCCTTTGCATCTAACTGTAGCTACTGAACTGCCCCCTCTTGACTGCCTACTGGTGCTGCTTTCAATTATTCAGTATCCATTCATGATATGATATTGGCCCGGGTGGCAGCAAGTAAGATGGTATGGAGGAAGAAAACCGTGGGGGAATCACGTCACATCGAAGTGCTTTTGGCTGGGCATGTAGGTACCATGTACTTATTCGGCGAGTCGAAGCAGTCAAAGTTGGCGCCACTGTTTCCCTAAACTCGCTTACACAATAGAAGGGTTGTAAAATGAACTTTTATTCAATCTGTACCCAAGTCTTCTAGAACAGCCATGTCGCGCAATACCTCACTATCCACTCGTCCGCGGCGATGAATCGAATCGTCATAGCGTCGAGTCGAGGTGTCACTAAGTGGGAGGCGCCGAGCCTAAATGAAGAATAATGTTCCTATTGTCGCCGAGGCCGAGATGGTGCGGATATAAAGGAACCCCCGAAGGGAAAAAAGAATCCCGACTTGCTCCCCCCTTTCACTCCTCAGATGTAGTATCTTTGGCCCGCATTGTCCTCCCGGAAGGGTGGACTAGGGAAGAACATTTTCTTCACAGGGGATCAGGGGATCGTTACAAGTCCATACCTTGTTGTTCAATGATGATCAAAAGCCAATCAATGCGGCAGGCAAGAGCTTTGTCTCGGGTCGTAGCATCGGCTGAATCTTTTCTGAGAACATATCCAAGGTTGAGAAAGATTATTCAAGTGAATAAACTAGAAAGTGGTGATCGAGGATGGGATAAAGAGGAGAATAATCGCAGAGAGATGGCCAGGCCAAAAAACGAAAGGGCTGGGGGATGAAAGGGTAGCGGAATGGAGAGAAAGCCATCTGCACAGATAAAATACTTCCTTCTCTATGGCAAGAGCAGTGAAGATAAAGAGGAAGCCACGCATAATGGACGGAAAAATTGGTGAGAAGAATTGGAAAGATCGTGAGCAACGTTCCTTCCCGGCTGCGAGGCAAGTGCACGCAATGCCGACGAATCAAGTCTGTCTACGCCGTCTTTGATCGGTCTGTGTCACACTTGGACATCTCAGCAAGGGCATTACGGAGTATTGCGTATGTATTTTTGCTACCTAGTTTCTCTACGGGACATCATAGCAATCGGCGCGAATCAGTCAGTGTTCCTCGCTGCCGCCGGTCCATCACCGCTCCTTCCTCCACGTAGAGACATTCGTCGAGACCTCATGCACCCCGACTGGAAATCCCAAAGGATAAAATACAGTGGAAGCAAAATCATATACCCACGTCATCGAGGTTTGTTCTGTGGCGTCTGCTGAGGCGAGTGAGTTGGAAAATCGAGCTACTCACTACGGCGCCTGCCCTGCACGCTCTCGACACGAATGGGGTGATGAAGTTTTCGGAATGAGAATCCCAGAGCGATATTTTGTTATTCGTCCAGAATATGATATCCTGATATGGACTCGGCCGGCCGAAACGCAGCTCTTGGCTAAATTGTCAAAGAGAGTGACGGCGTAAAGGGTGGCCAATCTAAAAGAAAAAGCATACAATCATGATTTTTGCTGAGATGTCTCTTTTACTTCATGTTGAATACTCTATTTCCTCTCCTGAGCGCCGATGACGCCTCAAATTGCCTGCCTGGCTTCCTTGCTTAGCACGCGCAGCACTGAAGACAGAGAGTACGGAGTATGGTGTCTTGAGCGCGGATCTGAGGTTATTATACAGGATCAACGACTTTATGAGACTGGTAGTGCGCAGGTGTTCCATCAGCTCCATATCCTACTCTCGAGAACGGATCATGCGCCCTCATCTTTAGTCTCACCTGGAAACTGAAATCCCGCATCCACGACACTCTTGATCAAGAACCGCCCTTCTCCATGAGCTTCTGTCGCTCTTCTGATTTCGTGCACAGTCCGCCGCAGCCACTTCTCGCGAGCCCCCCAGAAAGGTGGCCGAAGGTGGTCAGCGCTCTCTCCTTCAGCGCTCATGCACCAGCTATACATTTCATTCATGTATAAGGTACGTGCCTTGCCCTGGAAATCTTTGGGATCTCGAAAGAATTTGGAATGCCTGACTGACTGGGGATCCATCCGCTTCCAAGAGTCAAGCCCCGGGATAAAAGGCTCGTATGTCTTGCTATAGTGGCCATTAGCCACAATACGGCATCGTAGCACTGGCGAAACTCTGTCGTGCTGTCGAGGTGGTTCACGCTCAGCCTCCAGCATGATCCGCCCTCTTTCTCGTTCAAGGAGACATCCGTCACTTGGTGTCGATATTTGACCAAATGCGAGACTTGTTTCGCATAATGTTGCATATACTCGCGCACCTGCCAGCAACGGTGTGCCGTCGGGTAATGGGCACTTGTCAAGCTGCATAATTTCGCTGGGTATGTTCGACTCCATGCCGGTATGTATGTATGTATGTATGTATTATTTACCGTCGGTTTCATCCTCATTCCAGGATATTTGACGCCTGTGGGGAACTCCTATCTAAGGGATATAGATACAAAGTGAGGTTTCTATAGAAGTCCCATCCAAACAGGTCTCGGCTGTTAACTCCATGCCGGGGTAGATTGGACTGGGAAATTCGGCGACATCAGGGTCGGGGAGACGGAGTCGGTATTCCAGATACCGCCGACATTACATTACTTCGCTGCTCGAAAATTACGACTTCAGATCTGGCGCCTTCGGATAATAGATGGCTGGTGACATATTAGTTGCGATTCAACAGTTGGCAAACTGCGAGGCTCACTTGGCTGCAGCGATGCCACTTGGGCCAGCCCCAATGACAGCAACTGTGCTGATGCTTCGGGGCAGCGCCATTAGGGGCGGCACAGCACCTTGTCAAGAAACAACACTTGTGCAGAGTCTTGGCGCGAAATGGTCGAATCCAATCGAGATCGCAGCCCTTCCTTGTGTACTTTTGTAGGTCTATCTGGGGAGAGAAAGTGCCGAGATGGAATGCCGGAAAGTCTGTTGACTTGTACCGGGGAGAACTGAGTGAAAGAAGCCAGTTTGCTTCACCTGTCAGTCGCTACTGCTATCGATTGCTGTTACACAGCTTGAAAACTGCCACTCCATTGTCCTGAACAATGAGCCGCGGAGACCGTCAGGCAGTTGGTGGCGTACGGGGCGAACCAAATTGCGAACCGTTATTCGTGTGCGTTCAAGACAAGGCAACAGTTGGTGCGACAACGACAGCACAAATACAATTCCGCCTTTTTATCGTACAATCGAGGCTCCACCGAATGAGCCTGTTTGAACTGCTGCCTGGAGCTTTTGGTACATTGTTGGGTGCCTAATCGCTGTCTTGAAATTCGTGGAGCACGACCTCTGACCGCTCTGTTCCAGTACATCATTTACAAAACGCCAGCACATTTAGATGTCGATTTTCAAGTCCCTTTGTTCTTGTAGAAGAAATCGACTCGCCTTGCGGCAACCGTTGAAATGGCGTCCGCACTCCTCCGAGATTCCATCCGGGCAATCGACGACAACTCCTGGCTCGTGGGCGGCAAGCTTCTGCTCTCTCGCGCCGATCCATCGGAGAGCACCTGGGGATATAAAGTCACGACTGCGCCACTTCCCCTCCCTGCGACCCGACCACTCCCGGAGACTGGGGAAATCAAGGTGGTGCACGACGTCGCCAACGCATCGGCCGTCTTCGCCATTGGCAGCTCTGCGTTTTGCAAAGTCAAGCTACTCAAAATCCCGATGGCGACGAGAGAGCACATCACGCTTGACTGGCTGCAACAGCGTCAATGGAGCTTTGCCGCCCCAACTGCTCTCTTCCACGCCGAGTTCGGCGACCGGTACTACATCTTCATGGATCGAGTGCCCGGAGAAATGCTTGATACGGTGTGGGAAACTATGGGAGAGGAAATGCGACACCACGCGGCGCAGAGAATTGTTGAGATTTGCGGAGAGCTGAAGGACTCGGCCGAGGGCAAGAGCATTACCGGGGTGGATGGAAGTGAACTCACGGAACAATATCTCTGTCATGGAAAGGATATTGATTGCAGTCCTCTGAACCTACTAAGTAATTCGCTCGCGCTTGGCATGGACTGCTCTCGGCTTGTCTTCTATCACTGCGACCTCGGCCCAACTAACGTGCTGATCAATCTACACGACGGCAGTATTGGCATCATCGACTGGGAAACGGCGGGCTTTGTTCCAGTCGAGTGGATTAAAACCAAGTTCCGATCGTCGAGTGGACTGCATCTTTCCAAAGGCGATGAGCTTGAATGGAGGAGGAGGGTGATTAAACTCATGACCGCATACACAGATGTAGTGGACGCCTTCTTCAGACATACCTTTACATAGCTAGTTTAGGATCGCTGGTCAGCTATGATCTCGAATCAGAACGCTTGATTTTTGCCACCAGCCATATATTTACTATTGCGAAACCAAGACCTTCATCTGCGCTGCCTGTGTCGAAGGAGACCTACATACGCCGCAAAGCTACCCTTCACTGCGTTTACTATCACTGCTCGCACTTTTTCATAAGGGACAGCTTGCCGGACACTACTATCTATCCCTGCTAATTTCGCTTCGAAACTCGACCAGTTCACAGAGTACATACAACAAGAGCAGTGGGCCAACAATTACAGCGCAGACGAGGAGCCCTTCTCATCCACTAAACAGCAGTCGTGGGCGAAAGGCACGCTGAGTGACGAATTGCGTACACCACAGTGTATGATTGAATGTTGCCAAACTATTTCGATATCCCTCAAAGGGGCCCAGAATCGGCACACGCCATAGATTCTGTTCTCGTTCTGGTCTCTTAATGTCCGTGCTGTTACTGGTCGCAAACCACTGCGAAAGAGAAGAGAAAGTCTCCGATTCGGTGACTCGCTGCCGTCAGCCGGACGGGTTCCCGTTGAAGGCAAGCAGGTTGGGCGTGCCGCTCGGGACACCCGTCAGGACGTCCCTGGTCGCGAGCGCCTGGATGCGCCGGCACAGCGCCTCCGACCCCGGAAACCCCTCGAGCCCGGCGAGATACGCCCCGAGGCCGGTGATGTGCGCCGCCGCCATGGCCGTGCCCGAGAGCGTTTGCTGTGCGCCGTCCTGATTAGCTCTCTTCGCGACACACCGCTGGCCTCGCGAACAGACGACGTACCGTGGTGCCGCTCAGCCACGCCGACCGGATGTTGGTGCCCGGCGCGAAGATGTCAATCACCGGGCCGTAGTCCGAGAAGGGCGCGCGCGCGTCGCGCTCCGTGCTCGCCGCGACCGTGCACACCGTCGGCTCCGACGCCGGGGACGTGCGCCCGGCGTCGCCGTTGCTGCCGCCGGCGGACACGGCGACGAAGACGCCCGCGCGCACCAGCGCCGCCGCCGCAGCGTTGACCGCCTTGGAGTAGGACCCGCCGATGCTGAGGTTCGCCATGGCGCCGCGGGTGCACCTGGCGCGCGTCTTGCTGTCGCGCGCGACAAAGTCCATGGCGGCGATCATGTTGGAGATGGTGCCGCTGCCGTTGTCGTCGAGGACCTTGACGCCGTACAGCCGCGTGCGCTTGGCGACGCCGTGCACCACGCCGCCGACGATGCCGGCGATGTGCGTGCCGTGCCCGTTGCCGTCGGTGGTCTGGCCGACGAAGGACTGGATCTGCTCGGCGCGATCGCCGAACTCCTGCAGGGCGTTTTGGTTAGAGAAGAGAGAGGGAGTTGTAGGTAGGCGGGATAGGGAAGTGAGAAGGGCAGAATTTATACAGGGTGACTGGCGAGAATCCCAGTGTCGACAATATAGGAGCAGGTGCCGGCCCCGGCAGAGCTGTCGTAGGTGTACGTGGTGTTGCCGGGCTTTCGGTGGGAAATGCGTCCGAGATTCCAGCCTGCATTCGCCTGATCGATGTAGCTTAATGGCTTGACGACCGCATCGTGTTCTATGTACTCTACCTGCACCCAATCTATTAGAAAGATGGCTCCTATGGGCGAATGAGTCGCGTACGCTGGGACTGAGTCGCAGAAACGCCAGCTCTTCTTCGTCGAGCGACGCAGCGAAGCCATGGAAGACGCCACCATAGACATGACCACCCGCCGCGGCATGATTCAAAATAGCCTCGCTGGCAGTAGAAAACGAAGTGTCGTACTTGAGCTTGACAATGTAGCGGCCAGGGATAATCTCGCCGGCTGCTGGTCTGAACAACGGCGCGAGACTGGACTGTAGGTCTGCGGCTGCCGCCAGCGCGGCGACGAGGAAAAACCAATTAACGAGGCTCATGGCGAGGGATCTACTCCGGGATACCGAAACCACGCCGCTGAGCGAAAGAACTTGCCTATATATACTTGGGGAGTACCCGAGTCCCGATTTCCAACCTTGACAGCCTGCCACATGATCTCATCGCACTAGTCCCAGCCGCAATAACCTGCAATCAAGGTAAAAAGCAATCTTATTTGACGGGACCAGCCGTGTTTCCAATCTCAGAAGCTTCCACCTTCCCCATTCTGCCTCAAAATGCGGGGGGCTGTAGCATTGCATGCCCAGCTGAAGACAGCTTGCCAGCCACGGCGTGGTCATGTCCAGGCCGCAGTATCACCTCCTCCCCAATGGCTCCGGGCGAACTACTTATCCCATTGGATTCTTTGCTTGAGCAGACGCGTCGGAATGCACGTAATTATGTAATGGCTTCGTCGTATCAAGCCGAACAGGTCTCAGGGAAGTGCCAAGACGCAAGTTTGAGGCTCTCCTCAGTATACTTTGAGGACGGAATGAGTGCTTGAATTCTCATTTCTCAACGCATGTCAGGGTACGGCGTGCAAACTACTGAGCTTGGACTGGGGCGCAGGTCAGCCGCCTGCGTAGCCGCATTTCGCAGTGATTGATACTGTCTGAGACACCGATATCGGTCATCGCTGTGCTGGAAAAGCCATATGTAGGGTTATTTCCCCGATGTGGAATGCTCACTCGGGGCGATGGCTCGCACGCGATGCCCGTCGACTTGGGATCAAACAGCATCACATGTCGCGCCATAGGACTTACACGAGAGCCATTGTGCACGCCGCGTTGCTCCTAGCATGCAAAAACGGGGGTATCCAATCTGTATATTTCGTTTCAAATGAGCTGACTAGTGTCATGCTACGTGAACAAAATCAGGTCCAGCCGCCGTCGACGCGGATGCTCTGGTTGGTCATGGCAGAGCTGTCGTCGGCGCACAGCCACATGGCCGTCCGCGCAACCTCGGCCGGCACGAGCAGCCTCTTGATGGCCTGGCTGCCGAGCACGAGCCGCTCGTACTCGGGCGTCATGACCTCGCGCAGCTCGCGCTCCGTGGCGATGGAGCCCGGCATGATGCTGTTGACGCGGATGCCCTGCGGGCCGAGCTCGTGCGCGAGCGTGCGCGTGAGCCCGACGACGGCGGCCTTCATGGTCGTGTACGGCGCCAGGCCGGTCGCGGGGATCGCCCACGAGATGCTGCCCATGTTGACGACGGCCGCCGTCGGCGCCGCCGCGCGCAGGCCCGGCAGCAGCGCCTGCGTCAGGAAGAAGTGGTGGCTGAGGTTGACGTCGACGGCGCGCGCCCACCACGCGGGCGTCACCTCGGCGGTCGGCTTCTTCATGCCGGCCGCCGCGCTGTTGACCAGGCAGTCGACGCGCGGGAAGGCGGCGAGGATCGCGGCCGCCGTCGGCTGCAGCGCGCCGGCGATGTCGGCGACGTCGCAGTGGTGGTACACGGGCGCGTGCGCGACGCCGAGCGCCGCCACGCGCGCCGACGTCGCGGCCGCCGCCTCGTCGTCAATGTCCAGGAAGACGACCCGCGCGCCCTGCACGGAGAAGTGCTCGACCATGGAGGCGCCGATGCCCATGCTGCCGCCGGTGATGACCACCACGCGGTCCTTGAGGCTGGGGTACGTGGCAAAGTTCTTGTGGTCTGCCATGACGAGCTGATGTTGCACTTGCGCCTGTCGTCTGATCTAGGGTGTTCGGAAGTGGAACGTTTTGCTGTTGAACCTTTATGGCGGTGAGATGATGGTGGGAGAAACCACGACAGATTGGAGCTGGCTGCTACGATCTTCAGGCTCGCCAGGTTCCCGGCCCGGCCAAGAGGCGCGCGCGGGGTTGGGCGCACATGCAGCATCTTGTCCGTCGCTCCAAGTGAATCGCCGAGCCCCTAGTTAGCCGACTCGGAGCCGCTCCGGAGCAGAACCGAAGCTGCGACGGCGCTGGAGAACGGAATCGAGCCGATAGTGGTGACTCAACATATGAGCTCCCAAGTAATGTTTGGGTGGCCCTGGCATGGTATCATCCCATGTCTCGGTGCCCGCCAAAGGGTATGGTTCCCTACTGAAGCGGTACTGTTCTGAGGTTGGATAGCTAGCACCTAACATCATGCCGGTTTCAGCTATCGCACAACGCTCGTAAAGGAAGGGCAATTTGCGCCGGAAACAATGCAGTGACGTGATTCTTGGAACGCCACCAGCAAGCAGTCAACGGCACCTGTCGACCTTCTGTTGAAAGCACATGTACGATGCAGCTGCCTTGTACCGGCCTGTGCAGTTGGAGCGATACCCAGAACAGCCCCTTGGAAGTTTCTCTCACCGGACCAGTCCAAAATCTGCACCTAATTCTCTGATGTCAGGTCAACCTTTACAACACTGAATGAATCAGGGAATTCCACATAGCTGGGGCTGGGCATCAGTCCCGCTGAGAGCCTGACTCTGCTTTGAGGACTTGAAACCTCGGAGCCTAGGCATGTCACTAGAACCACTTGTTTCTAATTCAGCAGCCGTACAAGAATGAATACATAGGCATGTTGCTCTAACCTGGTGCTTGCGGTTTGGACGACTCCACAACTAGCACATGCTGCAGCATGCGAGTAGTTGGCAGCACAGAGGTACATGCTTTTCTGAAATATTGGGCATGCATCAATTCCCCGACGAGTTGGACGCTGCTGCGCTTTTTCATTGCATTTATCCCTGCAGTTTCAAGTGAATGAATTGCTGTCTCTGTGACTGCATCATGCAGTTACATGACCATGACCATACGAGCCCTGAACCGTCCGGGACACCAGGCATGCAAAAATCGGACTGATGCTAGAAAGCCCACGAGGCTGTTCCGCGCAAATAGAAGACGAGCGAGCCCATTTTGCGAGCATATTATCAATTTGTGCCAAATCGCGCTTCGATGCCCTACGGCTGAGGAAAATCCAATTTCGAAAGACTGTTTATGAGGTGAAACGCTGGTCTAAAGGTCCGTCGCACGGATGGATGCAGGCTATTGAAACAAGCGCTCATTCTCCTACGAGCACCAGCCTTCCGTTGGCGGTGGCGGCCGCACTGATCGAACAAACTTGGAAAGACCGGCCAGGCTTGAATGCAGCTCACAAGCGCCATAGCTAGCATTATGGGAGCTGGCGCTGCTTCCTACCACCCGTCCTGTGCTGGATTGCTTAGCTAAGGCGGCCTGGGAGATGTCGAGTCTGAGTTCATTGAGGATTCGACAGCAGCGAAGCTCTAACCCCGCAGGCTCGCAACGAGAACCCAAGTGCCGGCCGATAATGGCGGGTATTGCCCGTATTGTTCTTTGACGGAGCTGGCGCGATGATACTTGCTTTCTTCGGCCTTTCGTCCGAGAACGTGCGCCTACATGCCCCGTGGTCAGCTGTCTCGGCACAGCCAGTGTTACAGTATTACTCCAGCAGGCGGTAGCACCACCGCAAGTGTCAAGCCCCAGTAGATGCTAACTTGGACACGCCCGCAGCGCCCGCAGCTGGGCTTCTGGAAGCCGCTACCACCCCCGTTCCAATTTACTTGTCCTCTGCACGTTCGATCGGCGGCCTAGCAGACTGGGGCAAAGCGGATGTTCGCCTCGTGGTAGCTGAAAGGAAGTGGCAAACCCAGGCAAACAAATGTGTTCCGACGGGTGTGACGGATTTTCCGAAGTGGCTTTCTTTTTGGCGCTTCTTTCAAGGGATGACACGGCAGCGTCGGCCAAGTCGTGTCATCGCATTTCCGTTATTATCAGTAATTCGACAGTCTATGCATATGCATAGTGAATGCGGTGCGCGGAAAGGAGACCTGCTGTACGGCCAGAGGTAACCAGACGGCGCACGGCGGGGTAAAATCTGGTGCAAGCTAGCAGCAAGATAACGCAGCTGAATCGGGGTCGGAGAACGTATCAGCACTGAGAGAACAAAGAAGTGATTATCCCGCTCGGCCGCTGCTTCCGACTAGTCATTGCAGGTCTCAGGGTGAACACTGGACGCTTCCCGAGGAGAACAGTGGACGTTGTGAGCCATGACGGCGTGTTCGCAGTTGGCCGCTATATGTGTTGATTGATATTGCCGTGACCTTCTCGTCACATTCATTTCAACGCAATTTGTATGTCTCCAAATGGATATTCAACGCTGAACGTCTGGTCCCTCGGCTAGACTTCCAGGGCGCAAATCACAGCCGTCGGGGGTACGGCAGTGCTAGCCCCTACGAGGTGGTCCGGCTTCGCTCATGGCTCCGGTCAGGGGTGTTGCGGGCCTGCGTATGTCTGTCTGATGATGGTGAGTCGGTTAGCTCAGAGAGCACTGGATGTACTCCAACGGGGATCGCGGTTGACACGTGGTGTAGTCTCGGGTCCCAAGTACCGCCACCACTGCGAGACTATAGCTGGCAAGCAGAAGCAAACCAGCACCTGGGGCACAGACCTTCGACTGGGGGTTGCACGAATGCATGCCGAAGCGTAGTAAACGTAGCTAGACGCGGGCGCATTTGTTCTGGAAGCTACGGAATGTTCTCGAGCTTCCATCCTGTCAAGTGTGGCGTCCTCCGTTTAGGCAAGGCTGCAGCAGGATCCCGTGTTGCAGCTGCTACCGAGTTGCCCGATGACAAGGGATTCTCCTTGACCTAGTTTTGATCATGGGGGGTTGGCGATTGCGGAAATTGGCAAGACGTCCGACCTACCCATAGGGTCGGTGAAAGGTCAACGCTGTATTATACTACCGGCCAACTGGGGCATAGCGGGCGGCAACAGCCGGCCACAAGCCACAAGCCGGGATTATGAAGATACTGGACGAGGTGGGCTCTGCCTTGGGCCTTCGATATAATGGCTGTGATGAAAGTGAGAACGCCTCCTGCCCAAGGCTCACCAGGGCCCTATGCTTGAAGCACTGATCGGGACCTTCCCGAAGCTGATGTAGAAGGTTCCTGAGACGGCAATAGACTACTAGACTGATGATCATAAACTCGGTTGAGCTCCACAACACATCTAAGCGTTCGATGTTCAGCTGTCGGGAGCAGCTCTTAGCCAAGTTGGGTGCATCTGCGCAGGCGGTTACTGCGGTGTGGAGGCGATATGTCCTTCGCAGACGGTATTCGTGGATGTTGGCCACTCGTAACTTTGCAGGCAAGACACCACTGGTCCTTGTCAGTGTTGAGACGACGAGTGTGGCCGGCGACCCCGGGGCCCGCTAGTGATGCAGCATGGCTCGCCCTGCACTAGTCCAATAAGATGTTTGACAGACATGGGCTGTGCCACATAAAAGGTTAAAGTTAATAGTTGAAACAGTTGCGGGAGGGCGGCGGAGCCGGCGGAGGCGGTGTCTGCGACGTGAGACCGAGGTTGAGGGTGACAAGATTGGGGTGCAAGATGCCGGATGTGCATCGCGATGGAACACTTGACCAACCAACTCGAGACCTTTTTGGGCAGCAAATGAAGCAGCACGCGGTTGAGGAGTCTTGATGACGGGACGACGGGCCAGCCAGTGGTTTGCTGTTCTGGCACCTCATTACGAGCTCTCAAGCCCGCCCGCATTTCCTTGAAGCGTGCTTGGTGGCGCTACGTGAGAACCGGCAAGGCTGCTGTACATACTCAGCAGCCACATAATCAAGGTGTGATGGCGAATAGGCGAGCAGGCATTGGCTGAATTGCAACGTCAATCCTTGCCCGGCTGTACCACGCGCCCGCGACTAGGTACGGACAGTGCTCAGGCGGCAGGTAGCAAGCACACTCTATCGAGGCAGGAGGAAGCCAAATGCTCGAGTAGTTGACCAGTGGAGGGGTGAAGTCGTGCTCGAGGGAAGCCACAACTGCAAGCAGAGATGATGGTATGATTGCGAGATGCATGCTGTAGGCGTTTGCAGGGTGGCATCGGAGGAGGTGGCGAGTATGACGCAGCAAGCCAGGAGCCCCTGTGGCTGTTGGTGACATTTGGGATGCTCGGGGGGCTTCTGGGGATGATGGGGAGGGAGACTGATATCATGATATCAGCTCTGGGGCGCGTGGCTGAAGTGAGATGCACATCAGATGTGTGATGGTGGGAGTGGGAGTGGGAGTGTGGGAGAGGCAGGCTGGAGATGCAGACCAAGTACCTTTGTTCGTTATTTGGGTGGGAAGGTACTTAGGTGGTGAGCAGCGCTTTTCGGCAGGCTGGTGGTGCGCCTGGCGCCCTGTGATAGTACCTCCAACCGGAGGTGCTAATTTGCTGCAGATCCCGCCTCGACAAACGGCAGAGGGCATATGACCCGGCCGGGAAGATGGGTAGCATCTGCTGCTCACCGTCGCATTGTCAGTCACGACACGGGACAAAATAATTGTGACTTGTCTTGTCTGATTCGGTGCTGCCGAGCCAAAGCACATATTGGTTGCAGGTCGACAGGCTCTCCGGCGGCTGTACAGGGTTCTTTGGGTCGTGTTTGCTGGGAGCTAAATGAGGTGACCCGCACTGGGGGCCCTGGAGGCTCCAGCATGTGCGACATGTGCCTGAGCTGTGCCTTATGTTGTTGTTCGTATTGGCTTTGGATTGTGCGATGGCGGGCGTATAAGATGCAGAAGAAAAGCTGGGCAGAGAGTGCTTGGGATGGCCCGCGTATCCTCTATGCTCGTTGCCCGCTGTTGCCTGGAACGCCTGCTGTACAGGTAGTACCTATTAAGGTACCTACCTAGGTAGGTTACTAGGTAAGTTGCCAGGTACCTGTACCTGTCTTGCGTAGGGCCCTGTAAATACAGCGCTGCACATCCATGGTCAGCGAAGCCCAGTGCCCAGCTCAGCAGTCTCCAGCGGACGCGGGTGCTCCTCAGTGGCCCTCAGCGGCCCTCAGTGGCCCCCTCCCCGCTCGCTGTGCCCGCTGTGCCCGCGGTGCCCGCGGTGTGCCCGCTGTGTTCCCGCTAAAAGCGGAAAGGCCCATTCAGCCTCTCCTCCTCCTCGCTCAGGTACTAAGACAGCACCTTCGACGCTTTTGGCCCACTGCAAACCGCTTCCGCAACAGGCTCTCACCTCTCACTTCTCTCGCTCTCCCCTCTCACCCGCTTCGCCCGCCCTGACCAACTCCCAGCCTGGGCCTCTGCACAACTTTCCCTTCCCGCAACACAACACAGCTTCTTCCCATCTTGGCTTCTTCACCACGTCCCCGCGCCCTTCTCTCCCTCGCCATCTCCGACCGACCACTCGATCCTATTACTTCCATCGACAATTGAATCCCCGGTCTCGCTTTTCTCTTCTTCCTCGCCTGCCTCAGCCCGCTGTCTCCCACCATCGCAGCAAACGGCCTGCTCCGTCCCACGCACGCACGTAACCACGACCGTCTTGCACACGATCCTCATCGCCTCCGAAGTTGCCTAATCATATCCCCGCGTTACCCGTCTTGACCTCCCAGCATGGTTCTTGGTTGATAAACGCCACATACCTCTTCCTCTTCCACTTCTCGTCGCCCGCATCATGGGCAACGGCCAGGGAAAGCCCGTCGACCTCAACGGCGAAGGTATGCTCTGAACCTCCGCGCTCGTGCTTCTCCCACCGTCGCGCAGCACATGTGGCACCACTCTGCACCTACCCTCCAGAATATCATTAGGCCATGCCTCACCGAAGCTTCTCTCCCCGGCTCAAAGACGCGGGTGCCCCCTCCCGCACCTCCCGTTCCGCCGCATCTTACCACTCGATCGCATCTCTGACACACCCGACAGTTAGCCTCAACCACTTCCGCCTGTTACGAGTCGTCGGTCGCGGTGCCTTTGGCAAAGTTCGCATCGTCGAGCGCAAAGATACCGGATTGTCCTTTGCCCTCAAGTATATCCGCAAAGATGAAGGTACGCTTCAACGACTATACACCCAAACCCCTGCCTCCGCTGAGTCAATGTCTTGCTAACTCTTCTAGTCGTCAAATCCGAGAGCGTCCGCAACATCGTTCGTGAGCGTCGCATGCTCGAACATGTCAACCATCCGTTCATTTGCAACTTGCGTTACAGCTTCCAAGATATTGAATACATGTGCGTCTGCGCCCGTCACTACCCCTCACCCATCCCAGCACTCAACTCACCGACGGGAATAGGTACCTGATTGTCGATCTCATGAGTGGTGGCGACCTACGCTTTCACATTTCTCGAAAGACATTTACCGAAGAGGCTGTTCGCTTTTGGATTGCTGAACTAGGCTGTGCTTTGCGGTATATTCATGCCAACAACATTATTCACCGGGATGTGAAGCCGGATAATGTTCTTCTCGATGCAGATGGCCATGTCCATTTAACCGATTTTGTATGCCTCCCATACTTACCCTGCATATACCGACCGTATGCTGACTAGTCGAAGAACGTTGCGTCCGACGTCGTCCCCGGACGAATACTGACCAGCAAGTCCGGCACGCTCGCCTACTTAGCACCTGAAGTGTATGCCGGCAAGGGCTACGATGTGCGTGCCGATTGGTGGTCGCTCGGTGTTCTCTTTTACGAATGCATTTACAACAAGGTATGCCACAGCATCGACTATACTTCAAAGACCCATTCGTTAACCGTCGTAGCGCCCTTTTGACGGCACCTCTGAATCAACCCTGAGCCAGCAAATTCAACATCAGCAACCCAGATACCCTGTCACGCAACCCCCTGTCTCTCTCCCCTGTCTCTACGCAATTGGATCAGCTCTTGATGCGAATCCGAACACTCGTCTCGGCCATACCTGGGATCACTTCACCAGCCACGAGTTTTTCCGGGACATCAACTTTGACCTACTCGAACAAAAGCGAATCGAGCCCATCTTCATACCCTCCTCCGAGAAGACCAACTTTGATGCTACGTACGATCTTGAGGAATTGCTGCTGGAGGAAGCCCCCTTGGAAGCCAGGGCGAGACGACAGAAGCCGCGTGAACGTTTAAAAGAAGACGCCTCACAGCAAGAAATTCGCGAGGATGAGCTCTATCGTATGATCGAATCAGATTTCCGCCCGTTTGATTATACGATAGCTGCGTACAAAAAGTAAATCAACCTAGTCCTGAACCCCCCCTACCTTGGAAATAGGATTGCTAACGATGACTACAGGTACACGGAGGCTGCCGAGGAAGCTGGCATCCCCCAGCATCCGAGACACCCACCTCCATTGCAACCAGCTCAGGGAGACGGACCAAGAGCTATTACTACCGACGCCGCCGTGCCGGCTCCTCTCCCAAATGACCTGCGACTCGTGAGAACGTCGGGTAGTGATGAGGCGGCGTATCCCAAGCCAGTCCGTGCCCCTCCACCGCCTCCCAACTACCGCAGCGAATACGTCTCTCGGCGGCACCCGTCCAACGGCAATAGGATAGCAAGTCCCACTGGCGGTGTGCAGGTCACGCTCGATGGCGGCGGCAGCTGGTCTGACCTCGCGCGCCAAGACGCGACACTGCCCATCGACGCCAACACAACGGCCGCTTCCAAGAGTGAGGGCTCCAGCAGCATGTTTGGATTCCTCAAGAGCAAGAAGGGCCGCAATCACAGCCCCAAGCCCAAAGAACGCGGTGTTCTAGGCAAGGAGGGCGCCCGCGTAGTGATCAGCTAAGCGGACTCGACGACACCCTCATGCTGTGGAGTTTTTTGGTTTACGCACTTTTGATTTCTTTGCTACTTTTTCCCCAACTTGTTCAGATACACTTGTTTTTATACCCTGGGCCACGGATAGAGGGCACACGTTTCCACACAAGCACCCCAACGGTACATGCACGGTTTCTTCTTCCCTCGGTTTTATTTAGTCCTTCTCTCTCTCTGAGTGCCACCTCTGCGACATCATTCCCGGCGAGATTCCTCCGCTGCCACAGCATCACGAAATCCGGCCGGTTCACATTTCCTCCATCTCGTTTCCGATCCACGCAGGTTGGCGCTGGCTGCATCATCTACGGGGACATGTACTCAGCGCACAAGAATGCCGACACTGTTCCGACATTTTTTTCT